>CM021102.1:412551527-412600692 GCA_007115665.2 Sequoiadendron giganteum | reverse complement strand
TTCTCCCTCCCTCTCTATCTCCTCCCCCTCTCTCCTCCCACTCTCTCTCCTCCCTCTTTATCCCACTCCCCCTCTCTCCCTCCCTCCTCCCTCCTCTCCCACTCCCACTCTCCCCCTCTCTCTTTCTCCCACTCCCCCCTTCTCCCTCTCTCTCTATCTCCCACTCTCCCCCTCTCTCCCTCCCACTCTCTCTTTCTCCCACTCTAAAAAATATACTAAGAAAACCAAATTTCACATAATGCACTCGCGTTCTAACGCGAGCACATTATAACATGAGCATGTTTTTGACTCCACTAAAATGGTAAAAAACTCTATATACCTATGATTTGAAGGCCCACAGTCTGCATCTTCCCCTGGTTTTGCGCGTGGTCCAACAAAAAATAGCTTTTTGATGATGTTGTGAAGTGTGCAAGCATCTTTTTCACATTCCATCACCTTTTCCATGATCTTTTTACCACCTTTGCATGAAATAGTAGAGTTTCCACATTGAAAGACATATAATATCAATTGAAGTTTGAATTCCATTGAAAACTGATATACAATTGAAGTGTGGAATGGATCAAGCTTTTAAACAAGTCAAATTTTTGTGGAGTTTGAAGAAAGAAGATGCTAAGGCTACATAATTGGGTTGAACTCCTCCATTTGAAAGTCTGGTTTTTAAGGTATGTGAAGTCTTTACATGTTTTCTTTCATTCTATTATGGCTTGCTTTCATTTTTGTTTGTCATTATAACCTTAGGTTGTCAATGCACATTTTAAATTACCATTATATACACAATTATATACACTTGCCAATTACCATTTTAATCTTGATGCAGAGCATCTACAAGGATCCATAAATCATCAAGGGTACTTCTGACCCTAACTTAAATTGAAGAAAATCAACAAACAAACTCAATCATCTTTTTATCAAAACATTAGAACTTGGTTTCAACTTTTTTTCAGACTCAAAAATAGATTAACCATCATAAAATTGATTGTAACATAGCATAAAGCTGATTAGAAACTAAGAACCATTCATGAAAATTCATCCTTAAAAAAAATCCAAGCCTCTCCCATTCCTCCAAAGGGTCCAAACACCTTCCAATACCTCTGCACAAACTGATGCAGTACAAAGGAATAAATCAACACCTTTCTTGACACACTTATTCATTTATATTTCCCTTCACAAAACATTTGATTCATATACTCAAATTAGCATTAAGAGTTCCCAATTCCTTAAGGACCTTCAAAACACTTTGAAAATATTGAAAATAACTAATTACAATCAACTAGGTTCCTCAAAACATCAACCAATGATTATGTCATTCACAAGTTGTCTTAAATCTTCCATAATGGCACCATTTTTTACAAACACAAACTATAATTCTTAAGGCACAACCAAACCATTATTTTCTTATTAAATCTTTGTTTCAGTTAGTACAACAAAAATGAAACCTTTCAGAAGTCTTCCCTTACACACAAACTTAGTTCCTTTGTTCACTGTCCACATTACTAGCAAGCAAGCATCTGCAAACTGTCACATGTATCTCCTAAACCATGCACACACTTCAAACTGTGATACTCATTTTTGATGCAGAGTTAGAAGACCCAAAACCATTGAAGATGTCAACTTGCCTTCAAGAGGCATCTAAGAAGATTAAAAAGGTGTAATGGACCAATCCCAACACTCCTCCAAGCTAGACAACAAACATAAACATTATTTCCCACATTTCACCCTTGAAATCTAGTTACTATGCAAAACAAGTTTTGGGCCCTTAACTCCAAAACTTTCCAAAACACCAGGAAAATAAAAGAATGATTGTAGCACCAATTTCAGAGTTCCAAGACATACCTTAACCCATCACATGACTCCTTTGGGACAACTTTAAGAAAACTGACCTTTTCACTATTTTAGGCCTCCAAGTAGGCCAATTTTACAAAGGAACTACCCTTAGATCTTCACACCAGACTTCTAAACCCAAAAGAAGTCTTTAATTAGGTCTCAAAACAAGATAATTTTTAGGTCTTAGGACCTTACCCACTCAACTAGGCTTCCAATACAAAAACCCCCATTTTTCAATGCAAAGAGGGATGGATTATAGAAACTCCTATACCCGGGCCTTCCCAAACCATTCCAAAGCATCAAACATCTTCAAAATACCCTGCACAAGGTCAAAAATTTATTACATAGACCAATCCTTCAACACTTTTTCAAAATCACTCCTTGGTTCCTCAAATTCTCATGGAAAAGTGCTTGTTTGAGCTAAGAACCCCATCCTATTGTTAACTTTTGTACCCGATGATTGTAAGTATTATTAAAATGAAGCCTTCAATTAAATATATTTTTCAATTAACTTGAATGGATAATTTTTTTAGGAACTAATATTCGTCTCATTACCATGGTATAGATAAAATTATCCGCCATGCCGAAGAAAAAGATAAAGAGGAAACTAACAGACGAAGAGAACAAAACCTTGAAAGAAAAGGAGAGAGTTCGGGTGGTGGCATATCGTGAAAAGAAGAAATTGGAAACGATTGATGAAAACAACCCGATTGTAGAGGAACCTCAACCATCAAAAAGAGAACGGGAATTGGTAGCACAACAGGCACAAATACGAAAGCATTGTCGTAAGATAGATTTAGATACCGTAGTTAGAGACACGCCCTCTATGACAAGTGAATATGAAGGGACACCATTAAGCACAAGTGAATATGGAGGGACACCATCTAGCACAAGTGAATATGGACAAACACCATCTACTGCAAGTGAACATGAAGGGACACCATGTACCGCAAGTGAATATTGTTGGACACCATCCAACACATCGCAAGTTGAGAGTACATCATCACTCAGAATTGATGAAGAAGGTATGCCATCATCCCCATGTGAACCTCAAGCTATGTCTTCTTCTCCACCCTCGATCGGAGGTACGCAATCTAGCCCACCTCAATTAAATATTGATGAAATTCCTAATGTTGAGATGTATGTACCTAGGAGAACACCACCTAGAATTTTGCATAGAAAGCCAAAGTATTTGATTAATATTGATGATGAAATTTTGCAGCACATGGAAGGTAAGATTTCAAGATGGACTTGTAGAAGATATGTTGATAAGATTTGGGAACAATTCTTTGAAAGGCTAAATGAGACTGCAAGATGTCAAATATTTGTTGAAATGATGCGGGGTGTAAAGTATAGGAACATCATGAAGACTCTTGGGTTGAGAACATCGAATGCATCGAGTGAAGACACTATTGTGAAGAATCTAATGGATGCTTATGAGAGTGTGAGTAAGACCTCATGCTCAAAGGATAGTAATGTCACCCGACGTGTCATTACATTGACTTTCGTAATCTGTCAAACAAAGAGAGCCCGTCTAATTAAAAATACTAGTGAACAAATGGGAATTAGTAGAAAAACTTTTTCAAGAGCCATTCAAAGGTGACAAAGAATTGAGGGCAATGATACAAATGAATTATGTGCATTTTCAAGGAGACTGTCATGAAAAGATAAAGAAGTTGTCAAAGCCTTGAGAACACTAATTGAAGAGTATTGGAAGAATAACACAAGGCCGTATTCGAATCAGAGGGATGTGGTAAGAAGGAGAATCGGTAGCCGGAATCGTGAGCCACATCCAAAGCATTTTTTGGATATGACTCAAACCCAATTTTTTTAGAAATTTGAAAATGATTATCCTCAAATTAGTATTTCTCAAAGATTTTTTGAAATTCTTAAACCTTTTTATGTCAAGATAAATCACACACGCACTACTTGTTGTTGTAGACTACATATTGATTTTTCTAACCATTATGATGTTTATCGTTCTATATGTTTAGATTTGCGTACTAACGATGTTTTGCAGGATTGTGGCATAGAAACCCCACCAAAATCTTCAAGAGAGTTCTTATAAAAAAATTTATGTGAAATAGAGGATGGCCAGATATTGTATATGACAACATGCTTGGATGGTTCATGCGAGCATTGCAGTGGCTTCCAGCGTATGCTAGTATGTCAACATATGGAAAGCACAGATGAGGTGGGACAAAAACTAGTAGAGTTCGGGAAGTATAAAACAGTGGCATATGCTACAAAAGATGGGTCTCAAGCAAAAAAGTGTGATTTGGTTGTTGAGAAGATTCCAGTGTACCAATTTATGACCACATTTCGTCATAGTATACTATCTGAGTATGCAATGCATACCCATAGAGCCTGATGGTTGGACACGTAGTTCAATCTATGCAAGGACACCTTTCTAGTTGGAAGCATAGTATCCATGGTTGACTTTGCAGAAAACTACACTCTACAGCCACAACATGAGGTTCAGTCATAGTATTACAACTCCACACAAGTTTTGATATTTGTGCACATAGCATTCATTCATGCATCTGATAGTACAAATGAGTAGAGGAAGGTATTGAGGGAGTAACACTTTTACATTAGTGATGATCACACACATTCTCCAGAGTTCATGCAAGGTTATTTCCAAATGTTCTACGGTGGTTTGGCTCAGAGGGGCATGGAATATGATCAACATATAATATGGTTTGATAACTGTGCAGCATAGTTCAAGAACTCACGCATGTTCTGCTGGCTATGCAGGATGCATGTCATTACAGGTGTTCAACATATGTGGAACTATTGTGAGGCCAGACATGGAAAGGGGGAGCATGATGGTGCAGGATCATGCATGAAAAGAGCATTAGCACGAGAAGAGTTAAAGTATAAAGATAGTGCAAAGTTGACAGATACAAAATCAATCATCGAGTGGTGTAATGCTTTGATGGGTCCAGGTAATGAAGGTATGCCTTCAGTTCATAGATTTTTTTGGTTGATGGATGATACTAACATTGCACCATATGAAGAGTGTTGTACAATAATAGGATTGAGTGAGGTACACTCTTTCCTTAGCTCAAATGCAGGTTCATGGAGTATCGATACATGAAAGATGGCATGCTTTTTTTCTACATGTACAATGCAAGACTGGAATGATTGTGATTCAGGGGAGTGGGTTGACAAATGGTTCACAAGTTATCTTAGCCCACTTCACACATATTGCCCTCCGACGGCATGGGAAATGACACAGATAGAATCATCAGTCGATTTTGACCACATATCAGATCTAGTTCAATGAGGTGATATATCTACTTTCTTAGTTGTTGAAATTCCATATCATTAGATCTTACTTTGTATTGTATTTGTAATGTTGACAAATTTCAAGAGATTTTTTTGCACATATCAATGCAAGGCATGTTTATGTAGTTATTGCAGATAAAGACAATGAAGAGGGAACAGACTATTACTTATGTCGTTGTGTTGAGACCAAAAAGAAATTGGAGGCCCCAATTATAGATGGAGAAAACTTTGAATACCCTACAGGCTCAGTTGTGGTTACTAGAACATGGCTTAGAAGGTACCCACATTCAAGTGTTAAACATTGGCTATTTCAGGATTTTGACATGCATCATAAGATTCTTCATTACTCGAACCTTGTCATGGCAACCAATGTTCATTTGACCAAATATGGGGGTAGACCTTTGAACAAGATGTTATGGAAGGTCCGTGAGTCTGACCATGAGGCAATACTTGACACAATAAAGAGTAAAGCAGACCCAGATGGTTTGTTGGATTAATTTGTAAGTATATGCACATTGGTTCTTATTAATTTATACTTTTATGCACATTAATTTTTTTGATGCCAATGCTATCATCTTCTTTTATAGTGATTGGTGTCCCCTTGCAAAAAATGCAGATATATGAGCCATCCAAGAGAATGGCAACCAGAAAAGCAATGCAACATCCTTATTTTGATGCTTGCATGCAACATCTGTAAGTGCCTTCCATCTATTTTTATTTCATTTCCATTTTGGATGCTCTTTCTTTTTCTCTTTTACTTTGTGTATTTGTAAGTAAACTACTAAGGGTTGATTGATCTTTCGTTGCAGAAAATGCTGATTTAAGAGCCATCAAAGAGAATCTCAGCCAAAAAAGCAATGCAACATACTTATTTTGATGATTTTGATAAATCTCAATTTTGATTTCAAGCCATTATAAGAGAGCATGTGAAGCTTAGCGAGGGAATCTCAAGTTACTCATTTGAAGTTAACCTCATAATGAGCACCTATGATGTAGACATTTAAAGAGAATCTTGAATGTATGAGTGACATTGTAAAAGATATGAGAGAACGAAGTGCTAGAGGCATTCTAATAAGATTTAATTACATAATGAGATATACTCAAATATTGTAAGGTTGGAGTTCATGTTTGGTGTAGTAGCACCTTGTTCTATAAATGCCTTGAGTAGGAAAATTTGCAAACTTTGAATTTTGAAATGTAAACAATGTGAAAAAGGTCATATAAAGGTCATGTAAACAATTTGTACACATTTTTCTGCAACTCGTGTGACCAAGCAGACTGTTCCAACACATCGGAATAGGTATGTTTACGCTAGGAATGGTCCTCTTTCACACTGAAACATGTAGAATCGCTCCGAGCTATGTTCCACCGGATCAACCCCTTAAGGGTCCAAAGTGCAAAATGGCTGCAAACTTCAACATGCTAGTACTCGAATACCATGACACTTATAAAATTCTCGTCTGATCCAACAGAAAGGCATTGGGCCCCTCTAGAAAAAAATCTCTCAGTTTTGGCTATCTTAGAGTGACTTTCTCGTGGCGGCGGATTTTCACTTAATGGAAAAAGTGTCAAATTCAAGCAGTGCAAAGTTGCAAAGTGGTGCAACTTTCACTTTGCAACTCGTGTGACCAAACTAACTACTCCAACACATCTAAATAGGTATTTTTATGCTACACATGGTTTTTTTTTGCACTAAAACATTTGTAATCGCTCCGAGCTACGTTCAACCAGATCGATCCCTTAAGGGTCCAAAGTGCAAAATGGCTACAAACTTCAACATCCTATTACATGGATACCATGACACTTAGAAACTTCTCATCTGACCCTACAAAAATCCATTGGGCCCCTCTAGAAAAACCTCTCTCGGTTTTGGCTATCTTGGAGTGGTTTTCTCGTGGTGGCGGATTTTCACCTGATGGAAAAAGCATCAAATGCAAGCAGTGCAAAGTTGCAAAGTGGTGCAACTTCCGATCTGCAGCTTGTGTGACCAAGAAGACTATTCCAACACATAAAAATAGGTATGTTTATGCTAGGCATGGTCCTCTTTCACACCAAAACACATGGAATCGCTCCGAGCTATGTTCCACCAGATCAATCCCTTAAGGGTCCACAGTGCAAAATGGTAGAAAACTTTAGCATGCTAGTACTCGGATACCATGACACTTAGATACTTCTCATCTAATCCTACAAAAATGCATTGGGCCCCTCTAGAAAAACCTCTCTCGGTTTTGGCTATCTTGGAGTGGTTTTCTCGTGGTGGCAGATTTTCACTTGATGGAAAAAGTGTCAAATTCAAGCAGTGCAAAGTTGCAAAGTGGTGCAACTTTCGCTCTGCAACTCGTGTGACCAAACTAACTGCTCCAACACATCTAAATAGGTATGTTTATGCTAGGCATGGTCTTTTTTCACATTGAAACACGTGGAATCGCTCTGAGCTACGTTCCACCAGATCGATCCCTAAAGGGTCCAAAGTGCAAAATGGCTGCAAACTTCAGCATGCTATTACTCAGATATTGTGATACTTAGAAACTTCTCATCTAATCCTACAGAAAGGCGTTGGGCCCCTCTAGAAAAACCTCTCTCGATTTTCGCTATCTTGGAGTGGTTTTCTCATGGCGGTGGATTTTCACTTGATGGAAAAATTATCAAATGCAAGCAGTGCAAAGTTGCAAAGTGGTGCAACTTCCATTCTACAACTTGTGTGACAAATCAGACTATTCCAACACATCCGAATATGATTTTTATGCTAGGCATGGTCCTCTTTCACACCAAAACACATGGAATCGCTCTGAGCTATGTTCCACCAGATTGATCCCTTAAGGGTCCAATGCGCAAAATGGCTGCAAAGTTCAACATGATAGTACTCAAATACCATGACACTTAGAATCTTCTCATCTAGAAAAACCTCTCTCGGTTTTGGCTATCTTGGAGTGGTTTTCTCATGGTGGCAGATTTTCACTTGATGGAAAAAGTGTCAAATTCAAGTAGTGCAAAGTTGCAAAGTGGTGCAACTTTCGCTTTTCAACTCGTGTGACCAAACTTACTACTCCAATGCATCCGAATAGGTATTCTTATGCTAGGCATTGTCTTTTTTCACACCAAAATATGAAGAATCGCTACAAGCTATGTGCAACCGGATCGATCCCTTAAGGGTCCAAAGTGCAAAATGGTTGCAAACTTTAGCATGCTAGTACTCAAATACCGTGACACTTAGAAACTTCTTGTATGATCCTAAAAAAAGGCATTGGGTCCCTCTAGAAAAAATTTCTCTTGGTTTTGGCTATCCTCGAGTGATTTTCTCATGGCGGCGGATTTTCATTTGATGGAAAAAACATCAAATGCAAGCAGTGCAAAGTTGCAAAGTGGTGCAACTTCCGTTCTACAACTTGTGTGACCAAACTAACTACTCCAACACATATGAATAGGTATTTTTATGCTAGGAATGGTCCTCTTTCACACCGAAACACGTGGAATTGCTCTGAGCTATGTTCCACCGGATCGATCCCTTAAGGGTCCAAAGTGCAAAATGGCTGCAAACTTCAACATGCTAGTAATCAGATACCATGACACTTAGAAACTTCTCATCTAATCCTATAGAAAGGTATTGGGCCCTTCTAGAAAAACCTCTCTCGGTTTTGGCTATCTTGGAGTGGTTTTCTCGTGGTGGTGGATTTTCACTTGATGGAAAAAGCATCAAATGCAAGCAGTGAAAAGATGCAAATTGGTGCAACTTCCATTCTGCAACTTGTGTGACCAAGTAGACTATTCCAACACATATGAATAGGTATTTTTATGTTAGGCATGGTCCTCTTTCACACCGAAACACGTGGAATCGCTCTGAGCTATGTTCCACCAGATTAATCCCTTTAGGGTCCAAAGTGCAAAATGGTTGCAAGCTTCAGCATGCTAGTACTCAGATACCATGACAATTAGAAAATTCTCATCTGATCCTACAAAAATGCATTGGGCCCCTCTAGAAAAACCTCTCTCGGTTTTCGCTATTTTGGAGTGGTTTTCTCGTCGGGAAGATTTTCACTTGATGGAAAAAGTGTCAAATTCAAGGACTGCAAATTTTCAAAGTGGTGCAACTTTGACTCTGCAACTTGTGTGACCAAACTAATTGCTTCAATGCATCTAAATAGGTATGTTTATGCAAGGCATAGTCTTTTTTTGCACTGAGAAACGTGGAATCACTCTGAGCTACGTTCCACCGGATTGATCCCTTAAGGGTCCAAAGTGTAAAATGGCTGCAAACTTCAACATGCTATTACTTGGATACTATGATACTTAGAAACTTCTCATCTAATCTTATAGAAAGACATTGGGCCCCTCTAGAAAAACCTCTCTCGGTTTTGGCTATTTTGGAGTAGTTTTCTCGTGGTTGTGGATTTTCACTTGATGGAAAAATTATCAAATGCAAGCAATGCAAAGTTGGAAAGTGGTGCAGCTTCTGTTCTGCAACTTGTGTGACCAAGCAGACTATTCCAACATGTCCGAATATGTATTTTTACATTAGGCATGGTCCTCTTTCACACCGAAACACGTGGAATCGCTCCGAGCTATGTTCCATCAGATTGATCCCTTAAGGGTCCAAAGTGCAAACTGGCTGCAAAGTTCAACATGCTACTACTTGGATACCATAACACTTAGAATCTTCTCATCTAGAAATCCCTCTCTCGATTTTGGCTATCTTGGAGTGGTTTTCTCATGGTGGCGGATTTTCACTTGATAGAAAAAGTGTCAAATTCAAGCAGTGCAAAGTTACAAAGTGGTGCAACTTTCGCTTTCCAACTCGTGACCAAACTAACTGCTGCAACCCATCCAAATAGGTATTCTTACGTTAAGAATGGTCTTTTTTCACACCGAAACACGTAGAATCACTCCAAGCTATGTGCAACCAGATCGATCCCTTAAGGGTCCAATGTGCAAAATGGCTGCAAACTTCAGCATGCCAGTACTCGGATACCGTGACACTTAGAAACTTCTCATCTGATCCTATAGAAAGACACTGGGCCCCTCTAGAAAAACCTCTCTCGGTTTTGGCTATCCTCGAGTGGTTTTCTCGTGGCGGTGGATTTTCACTTGATGGAAAAAGCATCAAATGCAAGCAGTGCAAAGTTACAAAGTGGTGCAACTTCTGTTCTGCAACTTGTGTGACCAAACTAACTGCTCAAACGCATTCGAATAGGTATGTTTATGCTAGGCATTGGGTTTTTTTCTACATCGAAACACGTGGAATCGCTTTGATCTATGTTCCACCGGATCGATCCCTTAAGGGTCCAAAATGCAAAATGGCTGCAAATTTTAGTATGCTAGTACTGGGATACCATGACACATAGAAACTTCTCATTTGATCCTACAAAAAGGCATTGGAACCCTCTAGGAAAACCTCTCTCGGTTTTGGCTATCTTGGAGTGGTTTTCTCCTGGCGAGAGATTTTCACTTGATGGAAAAGTGTCAAATTCAAGTAGTGCAAACTTGCAAAGTGGTGCAATTTTCACTCTACAACTCGTGTGACCAAACTAACTGCTCCAACGCATCTGAATAGGTATGTTTATGCTAGGCATGGTTTTTTTTCGCACTGAAACACATGGAATCACTTTGAGCTACGTTCAATCAGAACGATCCCTTGAGAGTCCAAAGTGCAAAATGGATGCAAACTTCAGCATGCTATTACTCGAATACCCTAACACATAGAAACTTCTCGTCTAATCCTACAAAAAGGCATTGGGCCCCTCTAAAAAATCCTCTCTTGGTTTTGGCTATCCTCAAGTGGTTTTCTCATGGCGGCGAATTTTCACTTGATGGAAAAAGCATCAAATGCAAGCAGTGCAAAGTTGCAAAGTGGTGCAACTTTCATTCTGAAACTTGTGTGACCAAACTAACTACTCCAATGCATCCGAATAGGTATTTTTATGCTAGTTATGGTCCTCTTTCACACCGAAACACGTGGAATCACTCAGAGCTATGTTCCACCGGATCGATCCCTTAAGGGTCCAAAGTGCAAAATGGTTACAAATTTCAACATACTAGTACTTGGATACCATGACACTTAGAAACTTCTCATCTAATCCTATAGAAAGGCATTGGGCCCCTCTAGAAAAACCTCTCTCATTTTTGGCTATCTTGGAGTGATTTTCTCGTGGCGATCGATTTTCACTTGATGGAAAAAGCATCAAATGCAAGCAGTGCAAAGTTGCAAAGTGGTGCAACTTCCATTCTGCAACTTGTGTGACCAATCAGACTATTCTAACACATCTAAATAGGTATTTTTATGCTAGGCATGGTTCTCTTTCACACCGAAACACATGGAATCACTCCGAGCTATGTTCCACCAGATCAATCCCTTTAGGGTCCAAAGTGCAAAATGGTTGTAAGCTTCAGCATGCTAGTACTCGGATACCATGACACTTAGAAACTTCTTATTTGATCCTACAAAAAGGCATTGGGTCCCTCTAGAAAAACCTCTCTCGGTTTTTTCTATTTTGGAGTGGTTTTCTCGCAGCCACGGATTTTCACTTGATGGGAAAAGTGTCAAATTCAAGCAGTGCAAAGTTACAAAGTGGTACAACTTTCCCTCTACAATTCGCGTGACCAAACTAACTGCTCCAACGTGTCTGAATAGGTATGTTTATGCTAGGCATGGTCTTTTTTTGCACTAAAACAATTGAAATCGCTCTGAGGTACGTTCCACCATATCGATCCCTTAAGGGTCCAAAGTGCAAAATGGCTGCAAACTTTAGCATGCTATTACTTGGAAATAATGATACTTAAAAACTTCTCGTCTAATCCTACAGAAAGGAATTGGTCCCCTCTATTAAAATATCTTTCGGTTTTGGCTATCTTGGAGTGGTTTTCTCATGGCGGCGAATTTTCACTTGATGGAAAAATTATCAAATGCAAGCAGTGCAAAGTTGCAAAGTGGTGCAACTTCCATTCTACAACTTGTGTGACCAATCAGACTATTCCAACACATCTGAATATGTATTTTTACATTAGATATGGTCCTCTTTCGCACCGAAACATGTGGAATCGCTCCGAGCTATGTTCCACCGGATTGATCCCTTAAGGGTCCAAAGTGCAAAATGGCTGCAAAGTTCAACATGCTAGTACTCAGATACCATAACACTTAGAATCTTCACGTCTAGAAATCCCTCTCTCAGTTTTGGCTATCTTGGAGTGGTTTTCTCATGGCGGCATATTTTCACTTGATGGAAAAAGTGTCAAATTCAAGCAGTGCAAAGTTGCAAAGCGGTGCAAGTTTTACTTTTCAACTCGTGTGAACAAACTAACTGCTCGAACGCGTCCGAATAGGTATTCTTATGCTAGGCATAGTATTTTTTCGCACCAAAACACGTAGTATCACTCCAAGCTATGTGCAACCGGATCGATCCCTTAATGGTCCAAAGTGCAAAATGGCTGCAAAATTTAGCATGCTAGTACTCAGATACCATGACACTTAGAAACTTTTCGTCTGATCCTATAGAAAGGCATTGGGTCCCTCTAGAAAAGCCTCTCTCGGTTTTGGCTATCCTTGAGTGGTTTTCTTGTGCTGGCAGATTTTCACTTGATGGAAAAAGCATCAAATGCAAGCAGTGCAAAGTTGCAAAGTGGTGCAACTTCCGTTCTGCAACTTGTGTGACCAAACTAACTGCTCCAATGCATTCGAATAGGTATTTTTTAGCTAGAATTTGTCCTCTTTCACACCGAAACATGTGGAATCGCTCTAAGCTATGTTCCACCGGATTGATCCCTTAAGGGTCCAAAATGCAAAATGGCTGCAAACTTCAGCATGCTATTACTTAGATATCGTGACACTTAGAAACTTATCATTTGATCCTATAGAAAGGCGTTGGGACCCTTTAGAGAAACCTCTCTCGGTTTTGGCTATCCTGGTGTGGTTTTCTCCTGGCGGCGGATTTTCAATTGATGGAAAAAGTGTCAAATTCAAGTAGTGCAAAGTTGCAAAGTGGTGCAACTTTCACTCTGCAACTTGTGTGACCAAACTAATTGCTCCAAAACATATGAATAGGTATTTTTATGCTAGGCATGGCCTTTTTTTGCACTGAAACACCTGGAATCGCTCTGAGCTACGTTCAACCGAAACGATCCCTTAAGGGTCCAAAGTGCAAAATGGCTGCAAACTTCAGCATGCTATTACTCGAATACCATGACACTTAGAAACTTCTCATCTGATCCTACAAAAAGGCGTTGGTTCCCTCTAGAAAAACCTCTCTTGGTTTTGTCTATCCTAGAGTGTTTTTCTCATGGCAGTGGATTTTCGCTTGATGGAAAAAGTTTAATTCAAGCAGTGCAAAGTTGCAAAGTGGTGCAACTTTCGCTCTACAACTCGTGTGACTAAACTAACTACTCCAATGCATCCGAATAGGTATATTTACACTAAGCATGGTCTTTTTTCACACTAAAACACATGGAATCACTCCAAGCTACGTTCAACCAGATCGATCCCTTAAGGGTCCAAAGTGCAAAATGGCTACAAACTTCAGCATGCTATTACTCAGTTGTTGTGATGCTTAGAAACTTCTTGTCTAATCCTATATAGAGGCATTGGGCCCCTCTAGAAAAACCTCTCTCGGTTTTGGCTATCTTGGAGTGGTTTTCTCATGGCGGCGGATTTTCACTTGATGGAAAAAGTGTCAAATTCAAGCAGTGCAAAGTTGCAAAGTGGTGCAACTTTCGCTTTGCAACTCGTGTGAGCAAAATAACTCCTCCAGTGCATTTGAATAGGTATTTTTACACTAGGCATGGTCTTTTTTCGCATAGAAACACGTGGAATTGCTCTGAGCTACGTTCCACCGGATCGATCCCTTAAGGGTCCAAAGTGCAAAATGGCTGCAAACATCAGCATGCTATTAGTTGGATACTGTGATACTTAGAAACTTCTCAATTAATCCTACAAAAAGGCATTTGGCCCCTCTAGAAAAACCTCTCTCAGTTTTGGCTATTTTGGAGTGGTTTTCTTGTGGCAGTGGATTTTCACTTGATGGAAAAAGCATCAAATACAAGCAGTGCAAAGTTGTAAAGTGGTGCAACTTCCATTCTGCAACTTGTGTGACCAAGAGGACTATTCCAACACATCTGAATATGTATTTTTATGCTAGGCATGGTCCTCTTTTGCACTGAAACACGTGGAATTGCTCTGAGCTATGTTCCACCGGATTGATCCCTTAAGGGTCCAAAGTGCAAAATGGCTACAAAAGTTCAACATGCTAGTACTCAGATGCTATAACACTTAGAATCTTCTCATCTGGAAAAACCTCTCTCGGTTTTCGCTATCTTGGAGTGGTTTTCTCATGGCGATGGATTTTCACTTGATGGAAAAAGTGTTAAAATTCAAGCAATGCAAAGTTGCAAAGTGGTGCAACTTTCGCTTTTCAACTCGTGTGACCAAACTAACTACTCCAATACATCTGAATAGGTATTCTTGCACTAGGCATGGTATTTTTTCACACCGAAACACGTAGAATCGCTCCAAGCTATGTGCAACTGGATCGATCCCTTAAGGGTTCAAAGTGCAAAATGGTTGCAAACTTTAGCATGCTAGTACTCGGATACTATGACACTTAGAAACTTCTCATCTAATCCTATAGAAATGCATTGGGCCCCTCTAGAAAAACCTCTCTCAGTTTTGGCTATCCTCGAGTGGTTTTCTCGAGGTGGCAGATTTTCACTTGACGGAAAAAGCATCAAATGCAAGTAGTGCAAAGTTGCAAAGTGGTGCAACTTCTGTTCTGCAACTTGTGTGACCATACTAACTGCTCCAATGCATCCAGATAGGTATTTTTATACTAGGCATGGTCCTCTTTCACACCGAAACACGTGGACTCGTTCTGAGCTATGTTCCACCGGATCGATCCCTTGAAGGTCCAAAGTGCAAAATGGCTACAAACTTTAGCATGCTAGTACTCGGATACCATGACACTTAGAAACTTCTCATCTAATCCTATAGAAAAGCATTGGGCCCCTCTAGAGAAACCTCTCTCGGTTTTGGATATCTTGGAGTGGTTTTCTCCTAGCGGTAGATTTTCACTTGATGGAAAAAGTGTCAAATTCAAGCAATGCAAAGTTGCAAAGTGGTGCAACTTTCGCTCTGCAACTCGTGTGACCACTAACTGCTCCAATGCATCTAAATAGGTATGTTTATGCTAGGCATGGTCTTTTTTCACACTGAAACATGTGGAATCACTCTAAGCTACGTTCAACCAGAACGATCCCTTAAGGGTCCAAAGTGCAAAATGGATGCAAACTTCAGCATGCTATTACTCAGATACCTTGATACTTAGAAAATTCTTGTCTGATCCTAAAGAAAGATGTTGGTCCCCTCTAGAGAAACCTCTCTTGGTTTTGGCTATCTTGGAGTGGTTTTCTTGTGGCGGTAGATTTTCACTTGATGGAAAAAGTGTCAAATTCAAGCAGTGCAAAGTTGCAAAGTGGTGCAACTTTCACTCTGCAACTCGTGTGACCAAACTAATTGCTCCAACACATCCAAATAGGTATGTTTATGCTAGGAATGGTCTTTTTTTGCACTAAAACATGTGGAATCACTCTAAGCTACGTTCAACCAGATCGATCCCTTAAGGGTCCAAAGTGCAAAATGGCTACAAATTTCACCATGCTATTACTCAAATGTTGTGATTCTTAGAAACTTCTCATCTGATCCTATAGAAAGGCATTGAGCCCATCTAGAAAAACCTCTCTCGATTTTGGCTATCTTGGAGTGGTTTTCTCGTGGCGGTGGATTTTCACTTGATGGAAAAAGTGTCAAATTCAAGCAGTGCAAAGTTGCAAAGTGGTGCAACTTTTGCTCTACAACTCGTGTGACCAAACTAACTGCTCCAATGTGTATGAATAGGTATGTTTATGCTAGGCATGGTCTTTTTTCGTACTATAACATGTGGAATCGCTCCGAGCTATGTTCCATCGGATCGATCCCTTAGGTTGGAGGAGTCTTAAGTTGCAAATTTGTAAGTTGCTTAAAGCAACAAATTTTAAATGATATTGAATTGCCCACTTAGCACTCATTGCATCTAAGTGATGCTCATAGAGGTGAGGCACTAGGCCTTTTCGGGAGGTCACCCATTCCAGTATACTCTAGCTCAAGTGCTTAACCATGAAGTTTTTTCCCCAAGGTTAAGCCCACTTAGCTTGCAACCCCATTTGAAAAACCTTCAGCAAGTGTTGTGCCTTATGAAACATTCATTATAGAGCCCTTTTAGCTCATCAATTGATAAGTATGAAGTATTTTCTACAATGTGTCGAATTGTGATATTGCTATCAGGATTCCATTGAGCAGTCATTTGTAGTATTAGATATAGCTCTAGCTTCTATAGTATTGCACATGATTGCAGATAGTTTCAAAGATCTAGATAACATCAATAGTTCACATTATTCAAGAAGGATGAACATCTTAAAGACATTTGCAGAAATCAGGACAAGTAACCTTCTTGTGGACTTAGGGTTGCAATATTTGATCTACAACATGTTCCACCATTTCTTCAGTAGGATCAAGAACACACATAATGAAGGTGTGTTTGTAGCCATGAAAGATTATGGTTTGAACTATCCAGGAGAGTGATGTTGTATCTTGACCATCCATATCTATACCATGGTTTGTTTGGAAACAAGGATGGGTTCTCTCTTCATCGGCATATACATTATTCCTCGATGTGTTCACACTAGTGTTACAAGACTAGGACTTGCCTTAGACTTGACAAGCCATTTTTTGACTTGGACTCGGGCTCAGAGCCCAGACTCGACAAATAAAAAAAACCTAAGAAATTCAAAGATTTGCAAGGATTTAAAACTTGTTTCATGCACCCTTTAATAAATAAACCTTAAAGACACAATAGCATCATCAAATAGAAATTACTATGATCCCATACACAAACATACATCAATCACATAAGTATAAGCACAAATTTTAGCTGAAGGAAATAACACATTTAGATATATAAATATTGTGATAATGCTATCAGGATTCAATTGTGTAGTTTTACAAGTCAAATTCATTGACCCATGATTCATCAGTAGTGGTTCACAAGAACCCATCTCTCATGATAATGAATGGTTCATAAGGAGGAAGATAAATCTTCATACATTTCTTCTATCACAAATGAGATAAGTGCTTGGTTTCATGAAGGTCACGAGACAACCATTAATGGGTAGTGGATACATGAAGAACTGATGGAGAATGATAATGGCTTTAGAACTGCTATAAAGGAAAAAAAATCTGTTTCAATGATGCAAGAGGTTTTTGGTTTCACTACCGAAATGAGCCTATGAAGAATGCATGTGAAAATCTTTTTGACCTCGAGGGTGTACTTACTCCATCTCAAGGATCATGCATTGAGGATGACATAGATCAATGCTAGGGCTAACCAATTAATAATTATACATGTGAATAAGTCAAACATGTACATGTCAATAAGGGAAGTACAAGTACTCAAAAACATGTAAGCCTCAAAAAGTATACACATGAATACATAGTATACACAAATTAAAACAAAGTATATGCATGAATACAAGGTATATGCATGAAAAAATGTAAGCCACAAAGTATACACTCAAATGCACATAAGTCACAAAGTATACATGTAAGTTGTAAAGTATACACTTGAATACACGTAACTCATATCTATTGAACCATCAATTTAGAATGCAAATATGGATAGGCATCGATAAAAGATATTTGTATTAACCAAATAGTCATATAGGCATACATCAATATATGTCGATATAAGTATGAAATATATGTACAAAATAGCCATATAGGCTTATGAGAATGCCATCTAGGCATACAATATCAAATATGTCCAATAAAAAATATGTACAAAACTGCCATGCAGGCATACAACAAAGGACTCTGGAATCAAAAGTCATTGCTCTCCATGCGTAGGAAATAAAATTTTTCCCTTCCCTTTTTGCTCGGATGGCGATAGGTCTATCACTCATTTTTGCTATGCTCGTGGAGTGCTCCTCCTACTCCTCCAAGTGTTTAGTTCATGGTGAAGTTTTAACTATTACAATAAAAAGTAAATACATGAATATATAGAAATTACATTATAAAAAATGATATATTTGACAAAATAATCACTTACAGCCATTTCACGATCTCTCTCCATGAGGGAAATATCCATACACCCATGCTCAGGCATGCTCAAGCCCTATATAAACCATACAAATAGAAAAAAACTATGTGAATCAATAATGGTTTGATTTTTCACTAACTAACATCTATAACAACAAATGTAGATTAAAATTTCCTAATTTGCCTCATACCTCTTCTATCAGAGCCATCGAGGATTGTATAGTAGATGTCACAACAATATCCATTTCCCTCGTCACATTCAGAGGTGTATCGTCTTGCAACAACTGAAAATAAAACAATAAATTATTCAACGTAATCAACGATGTGCATGTATAAACTACACAAATCTATTAAGTACTTGATTCATTAGTTAAACTCTTTATTCTATTACCTACGTAAAGGTTTGAGTAAATCCACTGCCACTGGGAAGTGTTCCATCAAAATCTCCAATATTAGTCTATTCAACATCCAAAATTGCATATTAAATTACCATTCGTAAAACAATGCCATTAATATGCAATAAACTTATAATTGTTTACTAGTTACATACCGTAGCGATAGGTGTACTGCAAAAATAGGTTGGTGGGGGGCCGGTGTATCTAGTCTCAACACTATGACCCTACAATTTTATTAAAATCATAAAAAAATTTTAGTTAATCTTGCATTTCAAAATCGAAATTTAATAAATTAAATTCAATGAACACATGCACTAACTTTTACCTGACTATCAATGTGATATGCCTCATGAAAAATGTCAGTTGCCCTCTCCATCTCCATAGTTGCAGACAGATCCTATGTACCAGTCTCCTGAGGGTTGGTGGGGTCATGTAAACAAGTAGGCCCACAAGATTGACACACATGTGTTCAAAGGCCACCACTAGAAGACTCCCCTGGATGGCACTGTAGAATAGGGCTAGTATGATAGATGACACTCTGGGTCAAAGTGTTGATTGCTTGCAATGCCTCTACATCAGCACTTTCCTTCACGACGAAAGGCATAACAACATGTTCATCATGTGGCCTAGCGAGAGCTCATCTACCTTGCCATGTAGGATCCAGTTGTGCACCAGGTCTATCTTGAGCTGACCCCCCACCTCTCCCATGGAAATCCCTCATATCAAAATAATTTGGGATTTTGTTCAATATGAACTCACTGTATAGTTTCCTAAGGAAATATTGCAAGACCTCGCAATTGTTGCATGGTGGGTAATCGAATACCATGTACCACCTATCATAAAATCGGTCCTTCATCTGTTGGTGGTGGCACCAATGGATAGGAAACCTCTTCGCATTGAGGGTAAGATTTTGATTTGTGCGTGGGTCAGCGAATAATGAGCACAAATCACCTTTTGTAATTTTTAAATCTTTCACATCCTTGTATGATAGTTTATTTGCATAATAGTCCGTAGCCACCTGCCTCCTATCTTCCCATCCAATTATTTGTTTGCTAATTGAATCTACATTTGTTAACATATCTTTCAATGAATTTGCTAGGGTCATTCTTTCTATGGTTGAACCATTTGGATCAATCAACCTATTGATCAAATCCTCAATTTATTTTTTGTTGTTCTCAATTTCACTCATTAAATTTTGTTGAGTGCCAGGAGGGGGTTGAGTGATTGGTGGAGGAGGTTGATGTTGTAGTTGATTTTGATCTTGAGGATTTGGTTGGTCTTCCTATTGAGGATTTTGAGGGTTTGCAGGTTGATTTGCATCTCCTAAAAATTCAAACAAATAGATATCAAATTCAACCTAAAACCAACAAATTCAAAACAAAAACCATAGAATCCTTACCTCTTACAGCTCCTCATCATCATGGCACCATCGTTGTGAAGAAATAAGGATTCTTGGTGAAGAAATTCTCCTCCTAGAATGTGAGCACGATATTCTGGGGTTTTTGGCTACGGGTGCAACAAAAAAACTAGTCAAAATGCAAATGAGAGATTTGCATTTGTTTTTTTTGTTTTAAACAGTTAATAACATGAGCACGTTATAATGTGCTCACGTTATTTGTTTGTAGTTGTAGCTGCCAAGACCTTGCCTAGGTTTAACGAAGACATAACGTGAGTGCGTTATAACGCGCTCGCATTATGGTTTACAACTCTTTTTTTTTTAGGGTGTCCATAGAATTGCTACCCATTTCCATGCACCCGCCCTTGAATTGATGAAAGAAATCAAACACTTCACTTTTTTTTTAAAGAAATTGACCCATGTCTTCCTTGAATAATCATCTATGAAAGTCATAAAATAATAACTACCACCTATTGAAGGTGTCTGCATTGGGCCACATAGATCTGAATGAACAATTTCTAATGGGGTTTTTGCTCTTGTTGATTTCCTTGCTAGGAAAGACTCTCTATGCTACTTTCCTAGTATACAACCTTCACAAATTCTCTCAGGTTTTTCAATTAATGGAATTCCTTTGACCATGTTCTTTCTATGAAGCAAATTCAAACCTCCAAAATTCAAATGACCAAATCTTAAATGTCATAGCCAATTTTCATCCTTTACTTCTGCCTGAAAGATAGTCTGAGTAATAGTTGATACCTCTTGTGCTTGTGCATATTTTGTGCTTAAATTTGGCTGAATTCTTAAAGGAAACATTCTATTGTTTGTCATCTTGATCTTAGCAATTAATTGACTACTTGGGTATTTGTCTAAAATAGTGCACAGTCCATTTTTGAAAGTCACTCTATAACCCTTTTGAACTAATTGTCCTACACTCATCAAGTTGTGTTTAAGACCTGGCAAAAAGTAAACATCTAAAATATATTTTTGCTCCCCCTACTTGGTTAGAATATTAACATTTCCCTTTCCTTTAATTGACACTTTGTTGTCATTACCCAGGGTGACATCAAACTTAATATTCTCATCTAGACTTGTAAATAACTCTAAATTTCCTATCATATGATTACTATAGCCTCAATCTAAGAACCAAACATATTTCTCACTAGCTTGTGCTACATTATAGGCTAAAAACATTGTGATTTTATCTTGTCTATGATCTTGAATTTCTTTAGTAAAATTTTTATTTTTCCTACCCATATCATACTGATTCTTCCTACACTCATTCATATAGTGTCCAAACTTTTTACATTAATGACATTGGACTTGAGATTTTTCATACCTTTGACTTTGAGGAAAATTTTGAAATGGGTTTTGGCTGTTGCCTCTTCCACTTGAACTTGACGGGCTGTTTCTTCCACCTCTATTGTAACTTCTTCCTCTTGCTCTAAAATTCATTTTACCTCTGCCTCTTCCTTGGTTAATTGAAGCTTGTGACTTGAATGCATGTTCCAATGAAATGTTAGTTGTTCTGCTGAGTTTGTGCTCATGAGAAATAAGTGAAGCATAAAGCTCATCAATTGAATATTGTGTGAGGTCCTTTGTCTCCAGTATAGTGACAACAATTGACTCAAATATTATGGGTAAACACCTCAAAATTTTCTCTACCACTTTAACATCTTCTAATGTTTCACCATGTGTTCTTATTTGGTTCACCAGTCCAATTATCTGGGTGAAATATGAATCTATAGACTCATTATCCTTCATATACAGAGTCTCAAACTCTCTTCTCAGTATTTGTAACTTTGCAGTTTTAACTTTCTCCATTCCTTGGTAAGAAATTTGCAGAATGTCCCATGCTTGCTTGATCTTGGTTGTAGCTGAAATTCTTGGAAAAATACTCTCATGTACTCCTTGTAAAATGAAAAAGTGAGCTTTTGAGTCCTTCTTGTTGTCTTTCAGTAAGTCTTTCTCTGCTTGAGTCAGAGCATTGTATGTTGTTGCATCTACTAACTCTGGAAAACCATTTTCAACAAATTCCCATAAGTCTTGTGAACAAAACAAAGCTCTCATGGTGATTGACCAATAATCATATTTTTTGCCATTCAACTTCGGTATTTGAGGATTACTCAAGCTTGTGCTTGCAGCCATGTTTTCAGACTCTCTAAAACACACTACAATAACCTTAGGCTCTGATACCACGTGAAGGAATAGAGGCAAAAACAAGAAATTTTTACACACAAATATATTATTTTCTTTATTCATGAAATTTTATCAGAATAACTTACATTAACTTTTGCTTCTTCAGAGCAATATTAAAACATTTCACCCTATCAAAAATAACGATCACATCATATTTATATCAAGCACATAAGCCTCAAAGTCTATCGGATTACAAAGAAAAATTAAAAGCATTTAGAAATGCCAACATGTCTAAGTTCATTCACATTAAAAATGAGTCCAATCGCCATAAATAATTGCCCTTTTAACTTAGCTATCTCCCAGCAAGGATTCCACTAACTGTAGTCGTCAAAAAAGCCAAAAATTGCTCTACCGCAGATGAGAGAGAAATCTGGTGCTGTATCATGGTGGACATCGCTCTACCATGAGGGTATCAGGAGAGGCCATGGTGGTCGTAGTAACCGCATTACCGTGGTCAACGAACAGGTAGGTCGCAGTGTGGCGGTAGTCACCGCACCACCGCGAGCGGTTAGCAATGAGACCGTGGGACAGTGGTAGCGACGAACAGGTGCTTAACCACATTGTCGTAGGCATCATGTGGTTAGACCGCAGTAACCCAATAGACGTCGTTGTACTGCGAGTTGGATGGTCTGTAGGTGCGGTTGCGTAGTGAGAGCTGATGGAGACTGCCTGGATTGACTGAAATGCTGACACGGGAGTTGGGTGAATTCCCAACAATAACTTCTCTCAATGAAGGTTATATAATTAAAATAATAATTCACAGTCAATTTCCAATCAAATCAAGGAATAGACAACTAACAGTTCCAATGATAATCATCTAACTATAAATTGATCTATATGAATATCATGATTCATCTCATTGATGCAATACATATAAAATTGTGACAAATTAAAATGGATAGTAATTGGTGCTAACAATTTAATCAAATATAATCAAACCTTAACAAAAACGTTAACTTAGGAAGAGGGTCATGACAATGGTGATGTAACTGGATGAAGTTACTAAGCAAGTGCATGGACAAGATCTCCATGTATCTAACATTCACAACATTTCTCAACAAAGGGATATGAATCGCATTCTATAGAGGGCCAATATTATCCTATTCACATAAGCTTCTTAGCTAAGGTAGGATCAATAGAGTGAGCTTCACATATACCATTGTGTACCTCTTGTAAAGCCATTTGTGCTTCATCTAAATCAAGACATCTTAGGATGGAGCTATCTAGGCTACAATGATAAAGGGTATCATCGATGATGACATATTTGGAGGCTTGTTAGATAAAGGTCTTACATTGGCTAGAGGACAAGTCAAGAGGGATAATTTGGGTACGTAGGTAGTCATAAAAATATTTGTACCAAGGTTAATCAAGACCAACACGTTCACACATGAGTTTGGATTCGGGGACATCAAATGCAAGGATCAATAGTTTTTCGACCAAGAACTCATATTGTGACATAGTATTGGGTATATCCAAAAGAGATCCAATCATTTCCATTAAATTTTCTACTTTGTTTTGGATTCTTGGGATCTCCTCAAAAGTGATGACATCAAATTATAGCTTAAAACTATTGACCATAAACTTGTAAGGTGTGAACTTTTCATCTTTTGTATCATAGTCATCATTAACCTGATGAATAACCAACAATGAGTCATCATAGACTTGGAGATTCTTGATTTTCCATTTGATAGCCATTCGTAGTCTTGTTAATAATTCTTCATACTCAACCATGTTATCTGTGCAAGGAAAACGGTAAAAGCACAAACCTGTGTCACACTTTATAAAGGAATTGGCCAACAGCAAAAAATTTTCTGAACTTCGGCCACATAAAAGTAGTCTTTATGTTTTGAATTTCAAAATGGTGTAAACTAATGAAATGTATAACTTTTCATGAAGATTAAACCTGTAATTTTTTAAATTTAAAAAAAAAATCATTTTCATTATGTTTTTTCAATTTAAGGACAAATTTTGGAATGCTGAAAATTTCAAAAAACAATGACTTCATGAGCCGTCAAGAAACAAACTGAAAAAAAAAATTTAAATTTTTTTTCCCCACATAGGTAACTTCAATATCTACTACATGGAATTTTTTTTTCAAATTTTGATGTATATTTTTCTCGTAATAACGTTTTAAAGTTAAACATGTGAGAATTTGATAGTTTTCACGGGTTGTCAACTATTTTCAATTTTTTTAATCATTTTCAAAAAAAAGATTATACCTCTTTGAAGAAGACTCTCTCCTCTACTACACCATATAAGTTTAAAAATAAATTAATATGTTTTACTATATTTTTTTTAATTTCTAATCAACCTTTTCTTTCATTTTAACAACCTACTTTCATTATTTTAAAAATAGCATATATTAAAACTAATAAAAAATATTTTAAAAATTATATATTTGGATTCACCACTCTGAGCTCTACAAAAGGGTATTTTTGTTTTTGCAGAGTAATAATTCTGAGAGGAGAAACACTCTGCCAAAGTTGAATGTTTCAAAAAATTCTAAAAAAGGGTGAGTTGGCTGCCATGTAGGATGCCACCTAGACATGTTTGGTCGAGTACGTTTTGGTCGACATGGTTTCGGTTGAAACTAACTCGACCGATATACTATTGGTCGAAAACATTTCGATCTAAAGTGATTCGACCGAAAACTGCCGGTATAAAATATATTTTATTTTTGTTTAGATTTTGCAACTCAAGTAATTCAATAAAATATATTTCGACCAAAGAAGACTGATCTCGACTAAGGAAAGCTTATTGACTCGACCAAAACCCACTCGGTCGATATACTATGGTCCGAAAAATGTCGACTAAAGAAAGCTTATTTCAATAAAATAATGTTTATTTTAACAAGTTAGAAGGTTTATTTCCACAAAAGAAGGTTTATTCCGATCCAAAAGAAGGTTTATTTTGACAAAAGAAAACGTATTTAAACAATAGGAGAGCTATATTTGAAAGTACATTGATCTTGAACTTATTTAATTGATTATGTTTTTTATTTTCATTAATGCATTTGAAATTTGTTTTCGCTATTTATATTCTTAAATTTCATTATTATTGATCACCAATTAGATATATGTTATTCCATTGGTTTTTTAAGTCTTAGATATTTAAATGCAATATTAATCAAGTACATGTTTCATTGAAAACTCATGTGTGTACAAATTTGTATGTAGGTGAATTCAAATTTGAGTGCAATTTGTGATGGCGTGTAAAAGGAATAGATCAAGGAAGTATGATCGAACACAAATAAGATAGAGAAAGAGAAGAGCGGGTGAAGTAACATCTCATGAAGAACAACCCATGGAAAATATCAATGATGAAGGTGACATATAGGTACAAGAACAAACTGAACCTAATAATAGAATTTTTTTGGACAATGGTATGGAAAATCTGATGGAGATGGATGAGGATTCTCTTTTCAATAATTTTTCATTTGAAGATATGCTATCTGAAAGAACATTAAAATTACACTCAAAAAGAATATGGGATGACTTTTTTGAAGAAAAATCTCTAATTGGAAAAGCACGGTTAGTTGCAAAGTTATTTAGATGAAAAGAAATGACCCCAGTTTTGGAGTTGTTAGGGGTTGATAATAGGAAAAATTCATTAGATTTAAAACACACAATTGTTGAAAACTTACAAGAAGCATTAGAATGTATTGAAAAGCATAGTTGATCTAGTGATTTAAGTGTTGCACGTAGAGCGTTGATGACTGTAATTTCTAGTAAGAAATTATCACATAGAAGACAAGTTCAAGAAATTTTTGAATTACTAAATGTTTCTAGGAGAACTGTTCAAAGGTATATTGAAAGAGAAATCAAATAGATAAAAAATTTGAGAAAAATTGGGTAAGATACAACACAAAGTGAAATTTTTGAAGAATTCAAGCAAGATTTTTCAAATGTGAAGATTTGTCAAAGGATGTTTGAGACACTACGACCATCATTTGTACATATAAATAAAGTACGTGAAACTTGTTGTTGTTGAAATCATGTTGATTTTATTTACATCTACAATCATATAGAAAAGCTATGACAAAAATTGATCAAAATTTAGCCATCCCTGGAAGTACAACATAATTTGTGAAGTCTCTTGTATGCAAAAAATCAGAAGATTTAGAAGAATTCAATGTTCAGTGTATAAAAAATGTATGTAATGATTGTGGAGATTTGAAGATGTTGAGAAATTATGTCTCAACTTCCAGCTTGAAGTCCTCGTTTTCATGCCTTGGTGATTTTGTGTTGTGTGCAAAGTTCTAGCGAAGGCGGAACTGGGATGGAACTTGGCATTGTTTTGTTTGCCTAAGTTTCGGGTTTCGGTTCTCGTTCTTGCTCCGACTCCGCTTCCTACCGTTTGTTTCTTCTCGCTTCATTTCGTAGGTTCTGGCGGAGGCAAAACCAGTTTTGAAAGTTGGCAATGTCCATTTTCCAGGTTCCTATTTCAGTTTATGTTCCGACTCCGAGCCCGACTCCTGCTTTTAGGATCTAGTTCCTCTAGATGTTTGGATTCTCCTCAGGGTGTTTTCCTCCACCTTGTCCTGGTTCTGGATTGTTTTTTCTTGCAGTTGGCAGAGGTGGAACCAGAACCGGATTGGTTCTTGATCTTGGATTTTTTGGTGAAGTCCTATTTTTTGTTCCTGTTCTGACTCTGACTCTGACTCTGGTCTTTTGTGTTCCCATCTTGGTTTGACCCCAGGTTGACTTTATCCGGTCAGAACTCTTTCCGATGTGTTACCCTTTGCCGTGGGAGGATGCGGAACCGAAATGGTTCCTGAACCTGTAATTTCGGTGGAGTCATGTTTCGACTCCAGTTCTGTCTCTGACTCCGACTCCGACTCTGATAGTATGTATTTTCGGTGGAGTCCTGTTTTGACTCCTATTCTAACTCTAGCTCCGGCAGTGTTAGAAATGACTTGAAGTCTTGGTCGCGCCTGATGTCTGTTGGACCATTTTGGTTGCTCTGTCAGCTGCGATTGCTGATGGGTCTTGGAAGTGTGGCACCTAGTTGAATAGTGATTGGATGGATACCAAGATAGTTATTGTGGCAGTTGCATTTGTCAATGAAGGGTGGTGAGCTCAACCGTTTTGTGTATTGGCTTTGAATGCAAAGCCGGCTCACTGTAGGAAATCTGTCAGATCTGACCAATTGCATGATTTGAGGATGGACTTCATTGCTCTTCTGAGTTGGTTACATATGGATGAGAGATATGTCATTTCTCATAAGTTAGACAAGTCAAGAGTTGAGTCAAAAGTTGCAGAGCAAGTTTGAAGTTGTGTGCTGAAGAATAGAAGGACGTGAGTTCTTGAGGAGGGTTTTGAACTGTATGTTGTAAAAACATTGTAATAGTGAATCTAAAACTCTCTGGGTGATTGTGGGCTAAACAAAGAAGTCTGAATATTGTATGTAATCGATTCATTACTGTAATACAATAGTTTTGACTTTGTGTGGTGGGTTTTTTACCTAAAAGGGTTTTCCCACGTAAATATTGTGTCATCTTTGTTTGCTTATCTTTCTGGTTTCTCATTACCATGGTTGTATGCATCTCTATATGTTTTAGAAACTATTATTTTTCATTTTTGCTTCTCTCCCCTATAGTAAAGGTGTTAAGGGAATGTATTCCGCACTATTGGGTCAATAGATCCGCATTCTTTTCCCTTCAAAGTGGTATCAGAGCTTGGCTAGTTCGTGTTATCCTTGTTAAGGCGAATTAGTTTTTTGCACTAATACCGTTTCAGTGGGATATTTGCATTGTTAAACTTGTTTCTGTTGTGAGATGGCGAGTACATCTAGTAGAATAGATATTGAAAAGTTTAATGGCAACAACTTTGAGTTATGGAAACTCAAGATAGAAGACTTGCTTGTGGATAGAGACCTCTGGATTGTAGTGTCTGAAACTAAGCTATAAACTACAACCCAAGAAGCTTGGAATCTTGCTGATAGAAAAGCAAGAGGATTGATAAGACTGAGTCTAGCTGATTCTATGCTCTTGAATGTTCATGAGGAAACGTCTGCAACTGCTTTATGGAAGAAGCTTGGTGATATTTACCAAGGAAAGTAACTAGTAAATAAGTTGTTCCTGAGAAAGAAGTTCTACTCCTTGAAGATGGATGAAGGTGCATCTGTTGTAGACCATCTGAACTCATTTAATATGAGTGTTACTCAGCTGGCATCTATAGGTGTAAAGTTTGAGGAGGAGGATCGTTGCATGTGCCTATTGTCTTCCTTACCTGACAGCTGGGATCATCTTGTGATGGCTACTGGAAGCACAACCACTGCTTTCAAGATTGATGATGTGCTTGCTTCACTTCTATTTGAAGAAATGTGAAGGAAATATTCTGAGATGGCCAAAGATGCTCTTTTTATTCGAGGTAGAACAAAGGAGAAAGGCAAGAAGAAAGACAACAAGTCAAAATCCAAGTCTAAAGGGAGATCAAAGTCTCCTGGTAAAAAGTTCAAGGTAAAGTGCTGGAACTATGGGCAACTTGGTCATATCAAGAAGGACTACAAGGAGAAGAAGAAGAAGAATGCTTCTAACAATGAATCTTCTCAAAGTGATGTAGATGCCTTCATTCGAGCAGCCTTGACAACTTAGGCATCAAATGATGTTTGGTTAGTTGATTCAGGTGCCTCTTTTCACATGACATCCAATAGAGATTGGCTCTCAAAGTATGAGAAGTATGATGGTGGAAAGGTATACTTGGCAAGTGATTCAATGCTGGAGATTGTTGGCAGAGGAAGGGTTAGAATTTAGTTTCCTAATGGGAGAGTCAAAGGAATTGGTGGTGTTCTTCACATCCCAGGTTTGGCTTGAAATCTTCTTTCTGTTAGTAAGTTAAATGATGCTGGTGTAGAAGTTTTTTTTTCTAGTAAGGGATGTAAAATGGCTAGAGGTGCAATGGTGTTAGCTAAGGGTGTTCGTACTGGCACTCTGTACAAGCTAGATGCATGACTTGTTCTTTGTAATAGTGCCTCTGTAAAGTCATGTAATTCTGCACCTATAGAGAAAGATGAAGACTCTTCACCATCTGCAAATGCTTTGGAGGTAAAAATCTTAGCAGAGAAGACTATGTTATGGTATCATAGACTTGGTCACATAGGTGAGAAAGGTTTTAAAACCTTGTAGAAGGGCTTGATGATTGTAACCTTGAGTTTGATTTCTATGAACATTGTATCTATAGAAAGTAACACTGTGTTTCTTTCTCCTCTAGTCCTCACAAATCTTCTGGTATACTGGATTATGTTCATTCTAATGTGTTTGGTCTAGTTAATGTTCCTTTGTTATCAAAGTCTAGATATTATGTTTCTTTTATTGATGACTGTTCGAGAAGGGAATTTGAATACTTTCTTAAAAGTAAATCAGAAGTGTTCAGTCAGTTTAAAGAGTTCAAATCTTTGGTAGAAAATCAAACTGGAAGGAAAATAAAGTGTTTAAGGACAGAGAGTGGAGGTGAGTTTTGTTCTACAGATTTTGAAAGGTACTGCACTGATCATGGAATTAAAAGGCATAAGACAACCCCCTACACTCCATAGCAAAATGGAGTTTCTGAAAGGTTGAATAGGACACTGATGGAAAAGGCAAGGAGTATGCTGAGTGGTGCTAGTCTAGAGCAGAAGTTCTGGGATAAGACTATTGCTACAACATGTTATTTGATTAATAGATCTCCTTGTTCAACTCTTGTTGAGATGACACCTTTGCAAGCATGGTCAGGTAAGAAACCCTCATTAAGGCATGTTCGGGTATTTGGCTGTGACGCATATGTTCATGTGCCAAATGAAAAGAGATCAAAGTTGGATAACAAGGCTATGAAATGTATTCTCATCGGCTATGGAGTTGGTGTGAAAGGATACAAGCTTTGGAACCCTGTTACTAAGAAGGTTTCGTATAGCAGAAGTGTGATATTTCATGAGCTGAAACCTCTAGTAAGTGATCAACAGCTTGAGACAAATCAAAGTGACAAGAAGAAGGATGCAGTTGAGATTCCCCAAACTAGAAAGGGAAGAGATGTATGGTGTACCTAAGATTGAGGAGAGCTTGAGCTGCTCTGGAAGTTCTGATGATGAAGAACAACCTCAGCCTCTAAGGAGATCTACATGAGAAAGAAGGCAACCAGAAAGGTCTGGTTTCTCTATGTTAGATTCAAATTGTGCTTATGCCTTAATTAACAGCACTGATGAGCCTAGGACTGTGAAAGAAGCAATCAACATGGCTGATTCAAAGTCTTGGCTGGAAGCCATGAATGAGGAGATGGATTCCTTGAAAAAGAATAATACCTGGAAGTTGGTACTACTGCCTAAAGGGCGAAAACCTATTGGCTGCAAGTGGATATTCAAAAGGAAGACATGCCTTGATGGCAATGTGGAGAAGTATAAGGCACGACTGGTTGCAAAGGGTTTTTCCCAAGTTGAGGGAATTGATTATGGAGAGATCTTTTCCCCTATAGCAAAGCTGACATCCATTAGATTTTTGTTGTCATTGGTAGTTGTGTATGACTTTGAAATTGAGCAGATGGATGTGAAAACAACATTTCTCCATGGTGAGCTGGAAGAAGAAATCTACATGTCCCAGTTTGAGCATTTTGTTGAAAGAGGTAAACAAAATCTGGTTTGCAAGTTAAATAAATCTCTTTATAGTCTAAAGCAATCTCCTAGAATGTGGTACCAAAAATTTGACACATTTGTGTTGTCAATTGGGTTTTTTAGATCAAAATCTAATCATTGCATTTATTATAAATGTGAGAATGATCCTGTGCTTGTTATTACTCTCTATGTGGATGACATGTTATTCATTGGTAATAGCAAGGCAATGATTTCTGATCTTGAAACTTAGTTGTCTGCTAAGTTCAAAATGAAAGATCTTGGAGCAGCAAGGTACATTCTTGGGATGGAGATAACCAGGGATAGAACAAGTAGAAAGCTTTGGCTTGGTTAGAGTAAGTATGTGAAAACCATTCTAGAGAGGTTCAACATGACAGATTGCAAGCAGCTAGTTGTTCCAATCATGCAAGGATTGAAACTATCTGTTGAAGACTATCCAAAGTCTGCTACTGAGATGGAGGACATGACCAGTGTGCCTTATGCAAGTGTTGTAGGTAGTTTAATGTATGCTATGGTCTGCACAAGACTAGACATTGCCCAAGCAGTGGGATTTCTAAGCCGGTCCATGGCAAATCTAGGGAGATCACATTGGGATGCTATAAAGAGAGTGTTCAGGTATTTGAAGGGTACTTCAGATTATGCTTTGTGTTACCATGGCAATATGGTTGCATCACAAAGGGCTCTTTGCATTCAGGGATATGTTGACTCTGATTGGACAAGGGACATTGACAGCAGAAGATCCACCAGTGGATACACTTTTATGCTTAATGGTGGAGCAATCAGTTGGATGAGCAAGCGACAAGCTATAGTTGCTTTATCCATGACAGAGGTAGAGTACATGGCAGCAACTCATGCTTAGAAGGAGGCAGTGTGGCTAAGGAGTTTGTGTTCAAACATTGGATTTAATGCTGAGTAGATTTCAATCTGCTGTGATAGTCAAAGTGCCATTTGTTTGGAAAACAATCCGACCTTCCATGCCAGGACCAAGCACATAGATGTGCAATATCATTTCATGAGGGATATGGTTGAAGATGGCAAGGTCAGTATGGATAAGGTTGACACCTTGAAGAATGTTGCAGATGCCTTGACAAAGACGGTTAGCACAGACAAGTTCAGATGGTGCTCAGATTCGATGGGCCTTGGGGCCTATGATAGACAGTAAGGTTTGTTGTTTTGAGGAAGCTGGAAGTGTTCACCAAGTGGGAGATTGTTGAGAAATTATGTCTCAACTTCCAGCTTGAAGTCCTCGTTTTCATGCCTTGCTGATTTTGTGTTGTGTGCAAAGTTCTGGCAGAGGCAGAACCGGGATGGAACTTGGCATTGTTCTGTTTGCCTAAGTTTCGGGTTTCGGTTCTCGTTCCTGCTCCGACTCCGCTTCCTACTATTTGTTTCTTCTTGCTTCGTTTCGTAGGTTCTGGTAGAGGTGAAACCAGTTTTGGAAGTTGGCAATGTCTGTTTGCCAGGTTCCTGTTTCAGTTTCTGTTCTGACTCCAAGCCTGACTCCTGCTTTTACGATCTAGTTCCTCTAGATGTTTGGATTCTCCTCGTGGTGTTTTCCTCCACGTTGTCCTGGATCTGGATTTTTGTTTCTTGTAGTTTGCAGAGGCGAAACCGGAACCAGATTGGTTCCTGATCTTGGATTTTGTGGTGAAGTCTTGTTTTCTATTCCTATTCTGACTCCAACTCTGACTCTAGTCTTTTGTGTTCCCGTCTTGGTTTGACCCCAAGTTGACTTTACCCGGTCAGAACTGTTTCTGATGTGTTCCTCTTTGCCATGGGTGGATGCAGAACTGAAATGGTTCCTGAACCTATAATTTTAGTGGAGTCATGTTTCGACTCCAGTTCCGTCTCCGACTCCGACTCCAACTCCAGCAGTATGTATTTTCGGTGGAGTCATCTTTTGACTCCTGTTCCGACTCTGGCTCCGACAGTGTTAGAAATGACTTGAAGTCTTGGTCGCGCCTGATGTCTGTTTGACCATTTTGGTTGCTTTGTCAGCTGCGATTGCTGATGGGTCTTGGATGCGTGGCACCTAGTTGAATAGTGATTGGACAGATACCAAGATAGTTATTGTGGCAGTTGCATTTGTCAATGAAGTGTGGCGAGCTCAACCGTTTTGTGTATTGGATTTGAATGCAAAGTCAGCTCGTTGCAGGAAATCTATCAGATCTGACTAGTTGCATGATTTGAGGATGGACTTCATTGCTCTTCTCAGTTGGTTACATATGGATGAGAGATATGTCATTTCTCATAAGTTAGACAAGTCAAGAGTTGAGTCGAAAGTTGCAGAGCAAGTTTGAAGTTGTGTGTTGAAGAACAGAAGGACGTGAGTTCTTGAGGAGGGTTTTGAACTGTATGTTGTAAGAACATTGTAATAGTGAATCTGAAACACTCTGGGTGATTGTGAGTTGAACAAAGAAGTCTAGATATTATATGTAATCGATTCATTACTGTAATACAATAGTTTTGACTTTGTGTGGTGGATTTTTTACCTGAAAGGGTTTTCCCACGTAAATACTGTGTCATCTTTGTTTGCTTATCTTTCTAGTTTCTCATTACCATGGTTGTATGCATCTCTATATGTTTTATAAATTGTTAGTTTTTCGTTTTTGCTTCTCTCCCCTATAGTAAAGGTGTTAAGGGAATGTATTCCGCACTATTGGGTCAGTAGATCCGCATTCTTTTCCCTTCAAAAGAATCTTTCACATGTTGACAATAATGAAATACAAGTTGTTTGGAGGAGATTTGAATATGAGACATACTTAACGAAGTCAGGAGTTGAGGCCAAAAAAATTATTCTCAAAGAGAGTGGATTGCCTTACAATGAATTCATGAGCAAATTTTGCAATATCATATATCCACATATCCAACATTGTCATGGTGAAAGATGGAAAGCTAAACAATTTCATGATTCAAAGAATTGGTTTCCACCAGGTTGTATTCTCTCTATTGTAGATTTCTCTGAGAACTATATATTTAGTCCTCAAATTGAGATTCAAAGTCAATATTATCATTTAGAGCAAGTTGCAATCTTTGTGAAAGTTTTCTATAGGCATGCCGAATTAGAGGTGGATGGAATACAAAGTAGCAAAGATAGTTGAATTATCATCAAAGAGGTTCACTTTTTTATGAGTGATGATACAAATCATGATAGAAGCTATGTAGCTCATTGTTTCAAAAAAAAATTTGAAGACCTACGACGTGGCATAAATCAAGAACAACACTGGATATGGTCTAATGGATGTGTTGGTAAGTGTACATGTTATTTTTTAAAAAAAAAATTATTTATATTTACTTTTAATTTTGAGACTTAAATCAAGTCTAATTGCAAGTTATATATATATATATAATTACCTTTTTGACTTGAGCTAATTTGGTTTTAGTGTAATTATTTGTAACTTCATGTAGGACAATTTAAGTCTTCAAAAGATTTTGTTTGGTTAAGCCATCAACATGCTAGACGCAACACCAATTTTTTGTGGAATTTTTATGAGAGCAGACATGGACAAGGAGAGAATGATGGAGTAGGAGCATGTGTGAAGCGTGCACTTCATCAAAATGAACTTTCTGGTAACTTTCACCATATATATATATGGAACATGTCTTACAGAAATATTTTTGAAAAGATTATCTATATATATTTAAATAAAATTAAAAATTAGTTTAAGTTCCTTGAAAGTAATAGGTGGAAAATTGTGCCAACACATGTGTATTTTCAAGTAATGCCATATGAAATGAAAATGAAATTGTTAAATGGTGTAAAATTCATTTTTCCGCTCGCAACTCAACATTTAACACACGTTATTTTTGGGAAGTTACAGGTACATCTAGTAAAAATTTGTTAAAAAAATGAATTTCAAAGTTCAAGTGTACATGATTTTTAATTGAATTTTAAAATTTTAATTTATAGATATTGATCGATCAAATCCTTATAATTGTCAAGCAATTCATGGTATTATTAGTCTACATCAAATCATGACAACGGGAAGTAGTAAGCCTTATGTAATTAATGTGAGAGAAAAATCATGTTTTTGTGATGATTGCATTGAGAACAATGCAAATATTGTTCAATGTGAGAATTTAGAGATGGGTATGTTTCACAATGGGAAATGAAACAATTAATATCAATGCCTCCTTTTGTTGAAGATGACAATGTCGGTGTCTACGATCCTCTCTATTCATCTGATTACGAACGTGTATCTAATTTAGTTGTTATAGGTATGGAAAGTGATCTTAATTTAGTTAAATTTGATTTAAATATATTCCATGTTTACGTAAGTTTTAAGTGCATGTGTTTAATTTAGTTAAAATTGATTAAAAATATATGGTGTGTATAGGAGATATTTTCATTGTTGTTGCAGATCCTAACAATGCGGAAGGTGTAGATTACTATCTACTAAGATGTACACAACCAAAAAGAAAACTGGTGGAATTGATGATAGATGGTGATGGACAAGAGTATCCCATTGGATCAGTCGTTATTGAAGGCACATATTATCAACAAATAAAGACAAATAAAAATGGTATTTATTTTGTTGATTATATGCCAGGACAAAAGGTTCTACATTACAGTCACCTAGTTATAGCAACAAAAATAAATTTAGAAACTTTACCTAAAAAAGGACATGCCAAACAAAAGTGGAGGTTGCCTATTGAAGATCATGAAATTTTTTTAGAGATAATTAAAGATAGAGAGGATCTAGATTTTATGTACCGAGAGCTTTAAGTTGTTTTTTGGATACGCACGTGTGTACATACTCAAACTTTTTATAGATTGAGCTAGATCTATATATATTTATAAATTGATTGGACATGTGGCATGATTTAGAATGGGTTTTTTCAAAGGCTTTGTCATAAATTTTTGAAAGTTAATATGGCCTTACTTGTTCACCTTCAAAGTTTCAAGATCATCCATTTTCATATCCTAGTATACATGTCATGTCCTAGAAAATTATTATTTTCATCCTAAGCATCCCCCTTCATCCTAATTATTCATTAAAGATCGCATGTTCTATCTAATAATCACCATTCTAATCCTAATCACATGTGAGCTCATGTTTAATCATGAACTCATTCTAATCCTAATATGAATAATCACCATTCTAATAGGAAATTATGCAAGCATCTATAGAGAAAGGTTCATGAGTATATATACATAAGAGAGGAGAAAAATAGAACTAATAAAAATAACTCTAACCACCAAAAATAGGTGTTAATTACACTAATGGAAGATGTCATCCACCCTCATAAAGGATCCTATCCTAACAACATAAAAAATTCTAAAAATATATTTATATATATATATATATATATGAAAAATGCAATAACCCCAATAAAGTAAAATATAAACCTACACTAACAAATGATCACAAAAGTTCACATAGAAAAGAGTCAGTGACAAAGTAAAGAATGAATTCAATCTGTCTTAAGGTTTAGAATTATTTTGAAAAAGTGTTATAAAATTTATGTATGATTATCCTTTAAATCCTTTCAGGATCAACATCCTAAGCTTTGTAGAGATTGAAGTGTAAAGGATATTTAATTACTCTTGTTAATTGGCCCAAATAACATGTTTCATTATTAGGCACACATAATATAAATAAGAATCATAACCCTAGGACACATAATCTAAATAAGAATCATAACCCTAGGACAATTTTTTAATATTTTATCTAGAATCACAATAAACATTTCCAACAATAATAGAACCCTTCCTAAGTGACCATTTTTGTGCTAAATTGAAGCATCAAAAACTTTATTTACACCCTTTAAATTTTTATTTAAAAAGAATAATCCAAATTTGTTTTAATAGAGGATTTTAATATCATCCAAGAGATCTCAATTCATAGGATTAAGACACTTGGCACTATTGTGTGAGCCTTATGGATTTTTCCTTTGTTAATTGTGATATGGAAAAAGAGATCCTAGACCTAGTCAATATTTCTTCACATCGACATTAGAAGCCAAGTTGACAAGGTGACAAGATTGGTTAATAACCTAAAAGGAGATCCAATCTACCTAGAATGCTACCTTAATGTTAGAAATAATAGAAAAGGTATAGTCTAGATTTTTCACTAGATATTTCCATTTGATAGTTAATCTTATTCATTTAATTGATTTACCTATTTTTAACCCCTCTCTTAAATTACTAGTTCAATGCTTGTGTAGGAAGGATTTGGAGTGCAACATGTCTAGGAATTATTTTATCCTAACAACATGGTTTTTAGAAGATCTAGTATTATTTGTGTAAAGGTTACATTGCTATTTTTAGATGAAATATATTAGTGATACATGTGTATAAATTACCATTTAATTTTTATGATTTATTTTATTTAGTTTTGAATCTCTATAAAATAGTTGCTCATTCAAAACTATTATGATGTAAGCTAGAGAACATTCAAAATTATTAAAAAGTAAATAGTGACCTAGATTCCATTTTTATGATTAAATTGTATAACTTACAATTTAATTTTTATGATTTATTTTATTTAGTTTTGAATCTCTATAAAATAGTTGCTCATTCCAGACTATTATGATGTAAGCTAGAGAACATTCAAAATTAATAAAAAGTAAATAGTGACCTAGATTCCATTTTTAGCAAAGTGCCTAAAGTTTGTAATATGGTATTTATATAGCTATAAGATCATTTTGATCTAAATATTTGATATGATTAGCTAGAGATTGTACCATAAAACTGTATATATCACATGATAATTGAATACAAATTGTGTACATCATAGTTATACATGATCTAACTTAGTCAAGTTTAAGTAGGTAACTTGTCAATATAGATGTGTGTAACGCTTGTGTGAACAAACCATAATTTAAATTTAAATTTAAACCTATACAAAGTTGCTAAATAAATAAAACCATAATAATTTGCACGATGTAAATAGATGTTTAACAAGTGTTTGAAAACCATAATAATGCATGATAACAAATCTATGAACAAACCATAAAACATGTAAACATGTGTGAATGTGATCTATAAATCATAACAAGTGTACATATATATACCATAAAACATAAACATGTATACATAATGTGATGTATGTACATAAATCATAAAAAGTGTCTAGACAACATAATAATCTGATCTCAAAGAGAGGGATATCTACTGTGAATAGAATCATCAGATCTATGGCCTGATCTCTCGCTCGATCTCTCCCTTGATCTCTCCCTCGATCCATGGATTGATCCCTCTCCTGATCCAAGATGTGTGGATCCATGTCTCGATCCAAGCTCTCTGGATGCGTGTCTTGAGCCTCGTCCCAAAATCTGCATGTGTTCAAGTACATGCACATGAAAAAATCTAAATGTACATGTACAAACTTTCAATGTGTTCAAACTTACAAATCGAGTACAATTAAATTTTAAATTATATAAAATTATTTAAATGTACCTCAAGTATGTGCTGCATGGGACCACCATCATGTGTGAATCCATGTCCTGATCCAAGCTCTCTGGATGTGTGTCCTGAGCCTCATCCCAAAACCTACATGTGTTCAAGTACATGCACATGAAATTATCTAAACTTGTATGTACATACAAACTTTCAACGTGTTCAAACTTACAAATCGAGTACAATTAAATTTTAAATTATATAAAATTATTTAAATGTACCTTAGGTATGTGTTGCATGGGACCACCATCATGTGTGGATCCATGTCCTGATCCAAGCTCTATAGATGTGTGTCCTAAGCCTCATCCCAAAACCTGCATGTGTTCAAGTGCGTGCACATGAAATTATCTAAACTTGTATGTACATACAAACTTTCAATGTGTTCAAACTTACAAATCGAGTACAATTAAATTTTAAATTATATAAAATTATTTAAATGTACCTTAGGTATGTGTTGCATGGGACCACCATCATGTGTGGATCCATGTCTTGATTCAAGCTCTTTGGATCTATGCCCTAAGCCCTGCATGTGTTCAAGTACATGCACACACATGAACTTTTAAAATTTAATTTAATTTAAGTGTGTGTGTGTACAACTTATATATATATGTAATTTTTTTTATAAATGTAACTATTTTTGTGTTGTATGGGATCGACATCATGTGCCGAATTTCCAAACTTTGACAAATTACCATACTGCTTAAAATTTTTCAAGTACGTGTCAATATCAATCAGGAGTTAAACATGTTAAACATGTATCGTACGTATTTTTTTAGAACACAATTAAATGTACATATATATAAATTATTCAAGTACCTGACATGCCTGATTGAGGGCTCTACCAATGTCACTAAGCTCATTAGAATGCAAGGACATCGCAAGGGGATTTGTAGCATGTACAATATCAGTGCCAAAAAGAAGCCGAGTATATGCACCATGGACAACATCAGGTGTCGTAGTAACCTGAGCAACATGATTTGTAACATCCTGATGACCTGGACAAGCTAAAGGATTGATAGAAACATGATGTGCATGGGATCCTATAGGCTACTCTAGAATATCCCCTGGAGTTGCCACCCCGTGGCTCGAATGTGTACTAGGATATCACTCTCTAATAAATTCATGTACACGCTTCAGAGAGATCCCATGGCCCTCGCTGATGACCCAATATGCTGCTAGTAAATTTGAAACTGAGACTCTACACACATTACACAAAGTCATGTGGTTCATAAGCTCGATATCTGAAGGAGTAGGTAGATCGGCACAAATAAATGGATCATAAGATGCTGATGTAGCCTCTGTGGGAGGAAGGCTGATCCGCAGGCGTAATAAGTATCTACCAACTCAATTAGATGAAATCTGATCAATCTGTGTTGTAATAGAGGCAATGTTATCAATAATCTGGGATCGAGTAGAGCATGCTGCTGACTCCCCTGTTGTTGCCAATTCCACACATTTTGGTAAAACCAAAAGGTTTGGGCCAACTAATGCCCTCTTATCCATAGGCGGTGGAAAGCCTGGACGTCTAAATTGTGGTTTTTCAGAAAAATGGCCTTTACCTTGGCTAGCATGCTTAGGATGAGATGTGTAGTCCACATCTATTTGTAAATGAAATTTCGCATATAACTGTTTCACAAAATATCCTAGCAGCTCATCATTGTGAGGCCATCTATGATACGCTTCCAACCATCTAGGGTATATGAATGGTGCAACAAGAGGATCTACACACCTCGTAACCACATATCCTCTAATTCTATTTTGTCCTCTATAATGAGGGAACATGGTTAACACATTTTCAGCTGAAACTAATTTGGCAACTTCTCTATAATTCATTGTGCCAGTAACACTCCTCGCAAGAGACAAATAAAATTGCTCAATGCTGATCTCATCATAAGGGTTGAATGATTGAATTGTCTCAATCATTCATTGAATCTCATCTCTAATAGTGACTAATCTATCTCAATTAGCCAAATTGGGGGAGTTGTGAATTGTTTTCTCTAAACATTTCAGAGCATTGTTTAATCTAACACTATTATCCCGATATAAATTTGATCTATTTTGAGCCTCTTCATTAGAACGAGGGGAATGGTGAGATCCCTCATCGGCCATGATATATATATCTATGTAAATGTTTAAATCTAGAGATCTACATATCATTAAAATAAAATATACATGAATAACACATAAAAGATAGATAGGGAAAGAAAATTATAAATTTCTACCATCAATTCATTCTAGATAAAAAACATAAAATTAACCATTAATTATATTCAAGAATCTCACAATAGCAATCAAGTAAATGTATATATATGTGTGTACATGCACGTGTATGTATGTGTATGTGTGTATATATGTACATACATGTGCATGTGTGTACGTATGTATGTGTATGTGTGCATGTGTGTATGTATATATGTATGTATATGTGTATATGTGCATAAATGCATGTGTGTATATACATGTATATGTGTATGTGTGTATGTATGTATATGTGTACATACATATATATGTACAGGTACATATACATACATATGTATGTACACATATAAATACATACACACATACACATATATATGCAAATTATACACATATATGTATACATACACATATACACATATACACACATGCGTGCATGCACATATACACATATACATACATAAATACATACACACATGCACACATATGTACATACATACATACACACATGCACATATATGTACATATATATATATATATGCATACATGTACATGCATACACACATACACATGTACATACACACATATATATGTATACATACATGTAATGTGTACATACATACACACATACAATTAAATATACACATGTACATACATACACACACATATGTATGCATATGTATATATGCATATATGTATACATGCATACACACATATGTACACGCATGTATATAATACAAACATACATATTGTACATGTGTACACACACATATACATGTACACACATACGTGCATATATGTACATGTACATGTACACACATACACATATATGTACATATATGTATACATACACATGTACGTGCATGGATAGTGAATTTGAAATTTGGGGTTTTCAATTTTGGGTTTATAAATTTGATGAATCTAAATGAAGCAAATTCAGTTGCTTGTTTAATTTTATCTTCTCCAATAAGGTTTGGGTCAGAAGGTACAGGTATCAATTTGACTTGTTGTTGCATTGAAGTTTCCAAATGATTTATGTAATTTATGAATTTGATGAAGAAATGAAGCAAATTTAGTTGCTTGTTTAATTTGATCTTCTCCAATAAGGTTTGGGTCATAAGGTACCTATCAATTTGGCTTGTTGTTGCATTGAGGTTTTGAAATGAAACAATATGAATTTGATGATTCTAAATGAAGCAAATTCAGTTGCTTGTTTAATTTTATCTTCTCCAATAAGGTTTGGGTTAGAAAGTACCTATCAATTTGGCTTGTTGTTGCATTGAGGTTTCCAAATGATTTATGTAATATGAATTTGATGAAGAAATGAAGCAAATTTAGTTGCTTGTTTAATTTTATCTTCTCCAATAAGGTTTGGGTTAGAAGGTACCTATCAATTTGGCTTGTTGTTGCATTGAGGTTTCAAAATGAAACAATATGAATTTGATGATTCTAAATGAAGCAAATTCAGTTGCTTGTTTAATTTTATCTTCTCCAATAAGGTTTGGGTCATAAGGTATAGGTATCAATTTGGCTTGTTGTTGCATTGAGGTTTCCAAATGATTTATGTAATATGAATTTGACAAAGAAATGAAGCAAATTTAGTTGCTTGTTTAATTTGATCTTCTCCAATAAGGTTTGGTTTAGAAGGTACCTATCAATTTGGCTTGTTGTTGCATTGAGGTTTTGAAATGAAACAATATGAATTTGATGATTCTAAATGAAGCAAATTCAATTGCTTGTTTAATTTTATCTTCTCCAATAAGGTTTGGGTTAGAAAGTACCTATCAATTTGGCTTGTTGTTGCATTGAGGTTTCAAAATGAAACAATATTTTATTTTATGAGATGGAGAGTCTTATGATTCTTATTTATCAACCTTTTGGATACAAGGATCACAAACTTTGACAATATTTTTCATGTACTAACTTTTTATGTAAAGGTTAACTTTTGAACCTAGGATTGGGTAATGATATTAAGATTACAGTGGGACCATATAGTGTGTAAAATTGGAGATGTCCTAATAGGAAGTGATGTACGGATAATATAATAATATTAAATAAATTAGGGATATAAACATATAAAAAATATTATACTAAATAATTTGATCCTTTGTTTACATTAAAGGCCTTGAGAGAATCACATAAGGTAGTGCTAAACATATATGTTCATGAAGACCAAGTAAAGGAATCACACAAGTGAGTACTATAAACATAAATTAGATTGAAGACCCGAATGGAATCATGCAAAACTAGTACTATGATCTACTTGTACATAAAATCCCTAAGGGAATCATGCTTGAGTTTTAATGATGGCACTTTACTTTTGATGCTTAGTAGACCACATCCTATTTTTGTTGGATTTTTATTAATTGATGTGTCCTTATAATTTATTTGTTTGGTATGATTCCTTTCCCACTCCTTACTTGATCTTGTTGGTTATCTTGTCTTTTGTCATGACTCTATTTCTCTCTCATATTAATAATTGCATAAATGTATTGTTTTGATGATGCTTTAGGTTTATTGTTTCCTAGATTTTGAATTTAGACCTATAATTATCTAACTAATTATTTAGTATGATGGTAATTTATCAATCATAATCTCTCTATGGTTAATGAATATTATCACTATGTGTTTATAGAGGGAGGTGATCTTCACGTGAATGGGGGAAATTAATTTTATCATTTAATTTGTGATAAATTTTAGCATGTAGTATGATATCATTATTTCATTTTGATATTGTTGACATTTTTTGTTTTAGAAGGGGTCATTTATTAAGGCTATGTTAAAATATCATAAATTTTAAATAAAAGAAAAAAGTGAAAATTCTTGTAATGGAAAAATTTAAGCAGTGATAGAAATTTTTGGCTAGTTTAGGTGCCAAGTAATGAAAAGAGGAAGTTTTCAATCTGGTTTCACTTGACCCATGTAGCAAGGAGAAACATTAGGGTTTTAGGTGGAGTCTAGGAAAATGAGGATGCAGAGACAAGTGTAAACCCACGTTGTAAACCTTTTGTAGAGACTTAGTCAAGTAGAAGACAACATAGAAGATAAAGGAGGAACCAAGTTTATTTTCTCTTTTTTTGTAAGCTCCTTGTATTGTTATGAGGGCACTCCATGTTTATATTGAGTAGCTCAGAGTTCATGCATCACTTTACTATGCATTTACCTTTCAATTTTAAAAGGAATATATGTGATATATGAGAGTCAAGTAAGTTTCAAGGCATTTATTTGTGAGAGATATTTCTTGTTTCAATCACCTTATTAGGTTATAGTCTTGAAGGGGTCTCTCTTGTTTCTTTGTCATTGTTTTGTCACCTCCTACATTGATAAAAGCATTGAGATACCCAAGAAACCCTGGATGATGGTATAGATGCATGTTAAAGGAAGATATCATAGTCATATAGGCAAGGAATAATGAAAAATCATGGAAAAGGCAGGAAAGAAGCGTGTGGAATGCTCAAAAAATAACTTAGAGGATAGAGGATAAAAGACACACAGAGATGTTCATACATAATACAATGAAAGAGAATGTGGAGGATAACATGATATTGGACAATTTAAATCCAACATAAAAACCTAAATGAATATCTACAAGACACAACAAGTCCTCACAAACATGACAATCCATGGGGAATGTAAAGGAAAATTATTAAAGGAGTTTTCTTATGACGAATTTTCAACCTATATATGCTCGGTTAGCTTACATTAGATGGTAGGAGAGACAGTCCTCAAAAAGATGACAGTTACTATGAGAAGGAGAATATTACAGACCTATAGAGGATGATATCCAAAACTTTCAAAGGCAGAGATATCTATAGAATATTGAAGGCTAAGATGAAGATATATAGATGAATATCAAGCATGAATGATAGAGGACGAAGATACAAAGGACAGTTAATAGACATGATTTAGTATGAATATGTGATAAAGTGATCACAGTCATAATGTGAAAAGCCAATGTAAAAGATGACATACACTATAATAAAATGATAAATAGTTAGAACATATTCCACATCAAACACCAATTTAAAATCCTTTGAAACTGATTTTATTTAATTACAACAGTTGGAAACAATATTTTCAGATTTACAACTATGCCAAATCTACTCTCAAGATGTCAAGGTCTGCAAATTTGATTATGTGATGATGAAAATATGACTTGTACAATTGTTGAAATCCTATGAATGACCTGTATGACCACTGGTATGGCTAGCAGTTGGGTAGTATTTCTGCAATGGGATAATGTACAGGCGTGGTTGTTGTTAGGGTGGACTTAAACGAAGATGCAATAGAAAATAAGGATGGCACAGTCAATGCATTTGTGGGATCACTGCATAAAGTTTTAATTTAGAGGATTTGAAGGCATAGGCTACTTAAGGCATCTATGGCACTTCGGTATACAAGAATTCAAGCTATGTAGTGGGCAGAGAGAAAAAGTAGACCCTGGTCCCTAGGATAGGAGCAATGGGAAAAGATAAAAAGATTAAGGAAATGGTCTTCAAAATAAGCATGAAAAAAGGTACTACAAGAAACATAAACATCTAATCTTTCTTAATGTTACAATATGAAAACAACATCCTATACTCAAGTACGTAAAATACATACTTCATAAAACCCTTTATTTTCACCATTTTTCTTCAAACCCTAACCGAAAACAATAAATTTCTGATTTCTTTAATGAACAAAACTAATATCCCCAAATTCCAAATTCACTTCATAGAACAAAACTTGCAAAATTCGAAACCCTTCAATATGCTTTGCAAATCCCCGAATTGCCATTCAATATGTTTTCCAAATAACCCTGGATTCAACCCGTTTTGTAAAGTAGTTAAAAAGGAGAACCTGGGAGGCGTCGTCAACGCAATGGAGCTGAAATGGATTGCTGTCCAAGCTTTGTACATAGCAAGTGCATTCGGCCGACCCTATTTCAATAGAACATCATTCGACCGAGCATGCCCAAATGAACGGGTTCCTTCTTTTTTTCTTTTTCTTTTTTCACCGTTCCGGCCGAATGTCTTTCGAGCGAATATGTTTCGATCGAAACCCTTCCAGGCGAAAGGGGGATGCCACGTAGGTGCCACATCATCGCCACTTGGTTTCGGCCGAAACCTATTCAACTAGAACTATTTGTTTGGCCAAAAGTGTGACACACTATTGTGATTTTACCTGAGAACGTTTTACTATAATGCGCTTGTGTTTTCGCTATTTCGGGATGAAAAAGTAAATTGTCCACAAATTGGCTACCCATTTCCATGCACCTGCCCATATATTGAAATCCAATTTTTTTTGTTGGATCAAGGACTTCAATATTTGGTGCACTCATATTTTTCAAATTTTTTTTTGATAATCTGCTATTTTTCCACATGTGCAGAACAAAGACCTTCATTTTCAGTGAAAAACCTATGTTTAATAAAACTAAAAAAATAAATGCATAATAAAACCAAAATATATTAAAATTATATTTGTTGGATAGCTCGTTCCATGGACCACTTGATTCCAGTTGGGTTTGTGAAGTCTCCACCATTTTCATGTTCAAACCGAGCTTCAAAGTGAAAATTTTTAGGTTTTTTTTGTGTTTCAGGGGGAGAATGAGGGATAGGGGGGTTCGTACGAACCTTGGTTCGAGCGAACCACCCTTCCTAATGCATTTTTTTTTGGTTTTTTTGGCATGAAAGATTCAAATGGGTTCGCTCGAACCCTAGTTTGAGCGAACCCCTTATGGGTTCATTCAAACTAGCAGGTTCGTACAAACCCCCAAAATCACATTTTTTGCCTTGGGGTCATTTTTTTGTGAGATTTCCTTCCTGAGTGGAATTGTAAACCACTATTGTGATTGAACCCGTGTATGTATCCTAATTTTTCTTTTAAATAGTCATATATTTAATTTAAACATTTCTTGTAATTTCTTAACATGTATAATATATAGTTTTTTAATATGTTTATTTATAATTTATTCATAGATTCTTGAAAGTTAATATTTACATACTTGTCCATATATTTATATATATGCAGGTTCACCTTTACATCATGGATAAGTTTGGTGTTGAGGATTTTCTCAATCCCCCACCTCTGCCCCCTCCACCTCCATGATGGGAAAAATGTGTCTCAACCTTGCAATTACATAAGGTACTATTGATAGGTAAGTGTTGGGCTGCATGGGGGAGCGATGACCCCACCTTGCATGTGATTAGTAAAACCCTAATCTATTTTATGTTTTCCTAAATAGATGGTAAGATGTATGGTGGATGATAAATAATGTGATTATTTGACAATATTCTTTCTTTTCATTCTGACATTTTATTGATGCTACCATGAAGGAGTTAGGTTTCGTAAATTATGAATATGAGTTGAAATTGTAAATGAAATTGTTCAAAAATTAAATCTTATTTCAACTACCAAATTAATGTGATATACGATTGTTGCTTATGGTTTCATTGGTAATGTGCAGGAAATGAAGAGTGTCAGTACGGGAAGGGAAGACCTTTGGAGACACATTAGAAGGACATCTCTATGTGGTCATGAATTTGACCTCCTGTTTGGGGCTTAGAAATAAGTAAAGTTAATATGTTGGTAAATTAAGGCGGTGAGAGTTGATATTAAAGGGACGATTGATCATGTGCTATGTGGGTGCATGTGGGGCTAGGGGTTAGGGGTTAGGAAACCCTTATCCAAATGTGAAACTCGGATGGATCCTTAAGTGGGTCTTTAAAGGGGATCGTTGGTCAATTTACTTGGTTGGGATGCAAAATAAACCCCCTAGAGTCTAATACCATAGTGGTAGGGGTCAAGTGGGCATATAATAGGACCCCAAGGACATGATTTGACTCCTGAAAAGTCTTCATAATGAGGAGTGACGAATTTTGAGGAGAGGATGGGAGTGAAAAGATGGAGGGGTTGTCCAAGTGCATGCTACCCTCTTGAATAAGGAAAGACCTTCATTGATGGATGAAGGTACACTTCACACCTCCCCATTCAAAGGTTGCTAGTTGGAACTCCTATATATCTTGGAGAAGAAGGATGAGTGGGGTGTTACCCACTTCTCCTCTTGGAGAACTTTAGTGAAGATGGTAGAAAGAATGAGAAGAGGAGAGGAGTCCACCTCTTTGGGAATATAGTGATCAAGATGGCTTGGCTTGGAGAGGATAGATGGATAAAAGAGTCCAATCCCTTCACCTAAAAGAAAAAAGATAAGTTCTTCCTATTTACATTACCCTTGTTTATTGGTTGTAAAAAAGGTGACATATTGCATGGAACATGGTTGAAAATAGAAAGTAGAGAATCTAAAGGCATGAAATTTGTGCTATGCTAGTTTAATACCTTGGTAAAAATGAGAAAAGACTCCATATATCATCGTGGAGCTAAAAGAATTCCTTGCTCGGGGGTATAGCTAAAGCCCACGAGGCTCCATGACGCCATTACGGTAGGGTGGAGAGCAAGACTGGTTCAATTGTTTGTCATTCTTTGTATTTCTTAAAATTTAGTTTGTGAGATGGAGAGCTATTGTTTTGTTGTAACACAAAAGGAAGTGGGAAAAGAGAAAATCTTTGTTTATTAGTTTGCTACTCAATTATTTTTGTGTGTAATGATAATGTGGAATGGTAAATATTTCATGATTTTGTGTTAATGAAGTGTTTGAAGCAAAGAGTTGTTTTTATATGTTTTGTTTGAAGGAAATATATTGTTTTTTCTGCACCCTCTCGAATAATAGAGTATTAAAATCAAACAGTGTTTGTTTAGACCTCTTAGAAAATCTACATATATGGAGAAATTACGACAACTAACATTTGATTAAGATTTAAACGAAGTTTAGTGGTAGGAACACAATGTGTTAATTGAAATACGTATAAAAGAGCATTGTAGATTTACTGTCATAAGTTCATATAGCCCTTCTACATAAGAAAGAAATCTATGATAGTTATACTCAAAATGGGTAGCAATCTTATTCGGGGCAGAATGGAAAATACTTGGACAACTAACATTTGATTAAGATTTAAACGAAGTTTAGTGGTAGGAACACAATGTGTTAATTGAAATACGTATAAAAGAGAATTGTAGATTTACTGTCATAAGTTCATATAGCCCTTCTACATAAGAAAGAAATCTATGATAGTTATACTCAAAATGGGTAGCAATCTTATTTAGGGCAGAATGGAAAATACTTGGACAACTAACATTTGATTAAGATTTAAATGAAGTTTAGAGGTAGGAACACAATGTGTTAATTGAAATATGTATAAAAGAGCATTGTAGATTTACTGTCATAAGTTCATATATCCCTTCTACATAAGAAAGAAATCTGTGATAGTTATACTCAAAATGGGTAGCAATCTTATTCGAGGCAGAATGGAAAATACTTGGACAACTAACATTTGATTAAGATTTAAACAAATTTTAGAGGTAGGAACACAATGTGTTAATTGAAATATGTATAAAAGAGCATTGTAGATTTACTGTCATAAGTTCATATAGCCCTTCTACATAAGAAAGAAATTTGTGATAGTTATACTCAAAATGGGTAGCAATCTTATTCGGGGTAGAATGGAAAATACTTGGACAACTAACATTTGATTAAGATTTAAATGAAGTTTAGAGGTAGGAACACAATGTGTTAATTGAAATATGTATAAAAGAGCGTTGTAGATTTACTGTCATAAGTTCATATATCCCTTCTACATAATAAAGAAATCTATGATAGTTATACTCAAAATGGGTAGCAATCTTATTCGAGGTAGAATGGAAAATACTTGGCTTCTTCCTTTTAA
>CM021102.1:412488957-412551427 GCA_007115665.2 Sequoiadendron giganteum | reverse complement strand
GAAACTAACTCGACCGATATACTATTGGTCGAAAACATTTCGATCTAAAGTGATTCGACCGAAAACTGCCGGTATAAAATATATTTTATTTTTGTTTAGATTTTGCAACTCAAGTAATTCAATAAAATATATTTCGACCAAAGAAGACTGATCTCGACTAAGGAAAGCTTATTGACTCGACCAAAACCCACTCGGTCGATATACTATGGTCCGAAAAATGTCGACTAAAGAAAGCTTATTTCAATAAAATAATGTTTATTTTAACAAGTTAGAAGGTTTATTTCCACAAAAGAAGGTTTATTCCGATCCAAAAGAAGGTTTATTTTGACAAAAGAAAACGTATTTAAACAATAGGAGAGCTATATTTGAAAGTACATTGATCTTGAACTTATTTAATTGATTATGTTTTTTATTTTCATTAATGCATTTGAAATTTGTTTTCGCTATTTATATTCTTAAATTTCATTATTATTGATCACCAATTAGATATATGTTATTCCATTGGTTTTTTAAGTCTTAGATATTTAAATGCAATATTAATCAAGTACATGTTTCATTGAAAACTCATGTGTGTACAAATTTGTATGTAGGTGAATTCAAATTTGAGTGCAATTTGTGATGGCGTGTAAAAGGAATAGATCAAGGAAGTATGATCGAACACAAATAAGATAGAGAAAGAGAAGAGCGGGTGAAGTAACATCTCATGAAGAACAACCCATGGAAAATATCAATGATGAAGGTGACATATAGGTACAAGAACAAACTGAACCTAATAATAGAATTTTTTTGGACAATGGTATGGAAAATCTGATGGAGATGGATGAGGATTCTCTTTTCAATAATTTTTCATTTGAAGATATGCTATCTGAAAGAACATTAAAATTACACTCAAAAAGAATATGGGATGACTTTTTTGAAGAAAAATCTCTAATTGGAAAAGCACGGTTAGTTGCAAAGTTATTTAGATGAAAAGAAATGACCCCAGTTTTGGAGTTGTTAGGGGTTGATAATAGGAAAAATTCATTAGATTTAAAACACACAATTGTTGAAAACTTACAAGAAGCATTAGAATGTATTGAAAAGCATAGTTGATCTAGTGATTTAAGTGTTGCACGTAGAGCGTTGATGACTGTAATTTCTAGTAAGAAATTATCACATAGAAGACAAGTTCAAGAAATTTTTGAATTACTAAATGTTTCTAGGAGAACTGTTCAAAGGTATATTGAAAGAGAAATCAAATAGATAAAAAATTTGAGAAAAATTGGGTAAGATACAACACAAAGTGAAATTTTTGAAGAATTCAAGCAAGATTTTTCAAATGTGAAGATTTGTCAAAGGATGTTTGAGACACTACGACCATCATTTGTACATATAAATAAAGTACGTGAAACTTGTTGTTGTTGAAATCATGTTGATTTTATTTACATCTACAATCATATAGAAAAGCTATGACAAAAATTGATCAAAATTTAGCCATCCCTGGAAGTACAACATAATTTGTGAAGTCTCTTGTATGCAAAAAATCAGAAGATTTAGAAGAATTCAATGTTCAGTGTATAAAAAATGTATGTAATGATTGTGGAGATTTGAAGATGTTGAGAAATTATGTCTCAACTTCCAGCTTGAAGTCCTCGTTTTCATGCCTTGGTGATTTTGTGTTGTGTGCAAAGTTCTAGCGAAGGCGGAACTGGGATGGAACTTGGCATTGTTTTGTTTGCCTAAGTTTCGGGTTTCGGTTCTCGTTCTTGCTCCGACTCCGCTTCCTACCGTTTGTTTCTTCTCGCTTCATTTCGTAGGTTCTGGCGGAGGCAAAACCAGTTTTGAAAGTTGGCAATGTCCATTTTCCAGGTTCCTATTTCAGTTTATGTTCCGACTCCGAGCCCGACTCCTGCTTTTAGGATCTAGTTCCTCTAGATGTTTGGATTCTCCTCAGGGTGTTTTCCTCCACCTTGTCCTGGTTCTGGATTGTTTTTTCTTGCAGTTGGCAGAGGTGGAACCAGAACCGGATTGGTTCTTGATCTTGGATTTTTTGGTGAAGTCCTATTTTTTGTTCCTGTTCTGACTCTGACTCTGACTCTGGTCTTTTGTGTTCCCATCTTGGTTTGACCCCAGGTTGACTTTATCCGGTCAGAACTCTTTCCGATGTGTTACCCTTTGCCGTGGGAGGATGCGGAACCGAAATGGTTCCTGAACCTGTAATTTCGGTGGAGTCATGTTTCGACTCCAGTTCTGTCTCTGACTCCGACTCCGACTCTGATAGTATGTATTTTCGGTGGAGTCCTGTTTTGACTCCTATTCTAACTCTAGCTCCGGCAGTGTTAGAAATGACTTGAAGTCTTGGTCGCGCCTGATGTCTGTTGGACCATTTTGGTTGCTCTGTCAGCTGCGATTGCTGATGGGTCTTGGAAGTGTGGCACCTAGTTGAATAGTGATTGGATGGATACCAAGATAGTTATTGTGGCAGTTGCATTTGTCAATGAAGGGTGGTGAGCTCAACCGTTTTGTGTATTGGCTTTGAATGCAAAGCCGGCTCACTGTAGGAAATCTGTCAGATCTGACCAATTGCATGATTTGAGGATGGACTTCATTGCTCTTCTGAGTTGGTTACATATGGATGAGAGATATGTCATTTCTCATAAGTTAGACAAGTCAAGAGTTGAGTCAAAAGTTGCAGAGCAAGTTTGAAGTTGTGTGCTGAAGAATAGAAGGACGTGAGTTCTTGAGGAGGGTTTTGAACTGTATGTTGTAAAAACATTGTAATAGTGAATCTAAAACTCTCTGGGTGATTGTGGGCTAAACAAAGAAGTCTGAATATTGTATGTAATCGATTCATTACTGTAATACAATAGTTTTGACTTTGTGTGGTGGGTTTTTTACCTAAAAGGGTTTTCCCACGTAAATATTGTGTCATCTTTGTTTGCTTATCTTTCTGGTTTCTCATTACCATGGTTGTATGCATCTCTATATGTTTTAGAAACTATTATTTTTCATTTTTGCTTCTCTCCCCTATAGTAAAGGTGTTAAGGGAATGTATTCCGCACTATTGGGTCAATAGATCCGCATTCTTTTCCCTTCAAAGTGGTATCAGAGCTTGGCTAGTTCGTGTTATCCTTGTTAAGGCGAATTAGTTTTTTGCACTAATACCGTTTCAGTGGGATATTTGCATTGTTAAACTTGTTTCTGTTGTGAGATGGCGAGTACATCTAGTAGAATAGATATTGAAAAGTTTAATGGCAACAACTTTGAGTTATGGAAACTCAAGATAGAAGACTTGCTTGTGGATAGAGACCTCTGGATTGTAGTGTCTGAAACTAAGCTATAAACTACAACCCAAGAAGCTTGGAATCTTGCTGATAGAAAAGCAAGAGGATTGATAAGACTGAGTCTAGCTGATTCTATGCTCTTGAATGTTCATGAGGAAACGTCTGCAACTGCTTTATGGAAGAAGCTTGGTGATATTTACCAAGGAAAGTAACTAGTAAATAAGTTGTTCCTGAGAAAGAAGTTCTACTCCTTGAAGATGGATGAAGGTGCATCTGTTGTAGACCATCTGAACTCATTTAATATGAGTGTTACTCAGCTGGCATCTATAGGTGTAAAGTTTGAGGAGGAGGATCGTTGCATGTGCCTATTGTCTTCCTTACCTGACAGCTGGGATCATCTTGTGATGGCTACTGGAAGCACAACCACTGCTTTCAAGATTGATGATGTGCTTGCTTCACTTCTATTTGAAGAAATGTGAAGGAAATATTCTGAGATGGCCAAAGATGCTCTTTTTATTCGAGGTAGAACAAAGGAGAAAGGCAAGAAGAAAGACAACAAGTCAAAATCCAAGTCTAAAGGGAGATCAAAGTCTCCTGGTAAAAAGTTCAAGGTAAAGTGCTGGAACTATGGGCAACTTGGTCATATCAAGAAGGACTACAAGGAGAAGAAGAAGAAGAATGCTTCTAACAATGAATCTTCTCAAAGTGATGTAGATGCCTTCATTCGAGCAGCCTTGACAACTTAGGCATCAAATGATGTTTGGTTAGTTGATTCAGGTGCCTCTTTTCACATGACATCCAATAGAGATTGGCTCTCAAAGTATGAGAAGTATGATGGTGGAAAGGTATACTTGGCAAGTGATTCAATGCTGGAGATTGTTGGCAGAGGAAGGGTTAGAATTTAGTTTCCTAATGGGAGAGTCAAAGGAATTGGTGGTGTTCTTCACATCCCAGGTTTGGCTTGAAATCTTCTTTCTGTTAGTAAGTTAAATGATGCTGGTGTAGAAGTTTTTTTTTCTAGTAAGGGATGTAAAATGGCTAGAGGTGCAATGGTGTTAGCTAAGGGTGTTCGTACTGGCACTCTGTACAAGCTAGATGCATGACTTGTTCTTTGTAATAGTGCCTCTGTAAAGTCATGTAATTCTGCACCTATAGAGAAAGATGAAGACTCTTCACCATCTGCAAATGCTTTGGAGGTAAAAATCTTAGCAGAGAAGACTATGTTATGGTATCATAGACTTGGTCACATAGGTGAGAAAGGTTTTAAAACCTTGTAGAAGGGCTTGATGATTGTAACCTTGAGTTTGATTTCTATGAACATTGTATCTATAGAAAGTAACACTGTGTTTCTTTCTCCTCTAGTCCTCACAAATCTTCTGGTATACTGGATTATGTTCATTCTAATGTGTTTGGTCTAGTTAATGTTCCTTTGTTATCAAAGTCTAGATATTATGTTTCTTTTATTGATGACTGTTCGAGAAGGGAATTTGAATACTTTCTTAAAAGTAAATCAGAAGTGTTCAGTCAGTTTAAAGAGTTCAAATCTTTGGTAGAAAATCAAACTGGAAGGAAAATAAAGTGTTTAAGGACAGAGAGTGGAGGTGAGTTTTGTTCTACAGATTTTGAAAGGTACTGCACTGATCATGGAATTAAAAGGCATAAGACAACCCCCTACACTCCATAGCAAAATGGAGTTTCTGAAAGGTTGAATAGGACACTGATGGAAAAGGCAAGGAGTATGCTGAGTGGTGCTAGTCTAGAGCAGAAGTTCTGGGATAAGACTATTGCTACAACATGTTATTTGATTAATAGATCTCCTTGTTCAACTCTTGTTGAGATGACACCTTTGCAAGCATGGTCAGGTAAGAAACCCTCATTAAGGCATGTTCGGGTATTTGGCTGTGACGCATATGTTCATGTGCCAAATGAAAAGAGATCAAAGTTGGATAACAAGGCTATGAAATGTATTCTCATCGGCTATGGAGTTGGTGTGAAAGGATACAAGCTTTGGAACCCTGTTACTAAGAAGGTTTCGTATAGCAGAAGTGTGATATTTCATGAGCTGAAACCTCTAGTAAGTGATCAACAGCTTGAGACAAATCAAAGTGACAAGAAGAAGGATGCAGTTGAGATTCCCCAAACTAGAAAGGGAAGAGATGTATGGTGTACCTAAGATTGAGGAGAGCTTGAGCTGCTCTGGAAGTTCTGATGATGAAGAACAACCTCAGCCTCTAAGGAGATCTACATGAGAAAGAAGGCAACCAGAAAGGTCTGGTTTCTCTATGTTAGATTCAAATTGTGCTTATGCCTTAATTAACAGCACTGATGAGCCTAGGACTGTGAAAGAAGCAATCAACATGGCTGATTCAAAGTCTTGGCTGGAAGCCATGAATGAGGAGATGGATTCCTTGAAAAAGAATAATACCTGGAAGTTGGTACTACTGCCTAAAGGGCGAAAACCTATTGGCTGCAAGTGGATATTCAAAAGGAAGACATGCCTTGATGGCAATGTGGAGAAGTATAAGGCACGACTGGTTGCAAAGGGTTTTTCCCAAGTTGAGGGAATTGATTATGGAGAGATCTTTTCCCCTATAGCAAAGCTGACATCCATTAGATTTTTGTTGTCATTGGTAGTTGTGTATGACTTTGAAATTGAGCAGATGGATGTGAAAACAACATTTCTCCATGGTGAGCTGGAAGAAGAAATCTACATGTCCCAGTTTGAGCATTTTGTTGAAAGAGGTAAACAAAATCTGGTTTGCAAGTTAAATAAATCTCTTTATAGTCTAAAGCAATCTCCTAGAATGTGGTACCAAAAATTTGACACATTTGTGTTGTCAATTGGGTTTTTTAGATCAAAATCTAATCATTGCATTTATTATAAATGTGAGAATGATCCTGTGCTTGTTATTACTCTCTATGTGGATGACATGTTATTCATTGGTAATAGCAAGGCAATGATTTCTGATCTTGAAACTTAGTTGTCTGCTAAGTTCAAAATGAAAGATCTTGGAGCAGCAAGGTACATTCTTGGGATGGAGATAACCAGGGATAGAACAAGTAGAAAGCTTTGGCTTGGTTAGAGTAAGTATGTGAAAACCATTCTAGAGAGGTTCAACATGACAGATTGCAAGCAGCTAGTTGTTCCAATCATGCAAGGATTGAAACTATCTGTTGAAGACTATCCAAAGTCTGCTACTGAGATGGAGGACATGACCAGTGTGCCTTATGCAAGTGTTGTAGGTAGTTTAATGTATGCTATGGTCTGCACAAGACTAGACATTGCCCAAGCAGTGGGATTTCTAAGCCGGTCCATGGCAAATCTAGGGAGATCACATTGGGATGCTATAAAGAGAGTGTTCAGGTATTTGAAGGGTACTTCAGATTATGCTTTGTGTTACCATGGCAATATGGTTGCATCACAAAGGGCTCTTTGCATTCAGGGATATGTTGACTCTGATTGGACAAGGGACATTGACAGCAGAAGATCCACCAGTGGATACACTTTTATGCTTAATGGTGGAGCAATCAGTTGGATGAGCAAGCGACAAGCTATAGTTGCTTTATCCATGACAGAGGTAGAGTACATGGCAGCAACTCATGCTTAGAAGGAGGCAGTGTGGCTAAGGAGTTTGTGTTCAAACATTGGATTTAATGCTGAGTAGATTTCAATCTGCTGTGATAGTCAAAGTGCCATTTGTTTGGAAAACAATCCGACCTTCCATGCCAGGACCAAGCACATAGATGTGCAATATCATTTCATGAGGGATATGGTTGAAGATGGCAAGGTCAGTATGGATAAGGTTGACACCTTGAAGAATGTTGCAGATGCCTTGACAAAGACGGTTAGCACAGACAAGTTCAGATGGTGCTCAGATTCGATGGGCCTTGGGGCCTATGATAGACAGTAAGGTTTGTTGTTTTGAGGAAGCTGGAAGTGTTCACCAAGTGGGAGATTGTTGAGAAATTATGTCTCAACTTCCAGCTTGAAGTCCTCGTTTTCATGCCTTGCTGATTTTGTGTTGTGTGCAAAGTTCTGGCAGAGGCAGAACCGGGATGGAACTTGGCATTGTTCTGTTTGCCTAAGTTTCGGGTTTCGGTTCTCGTTCCTGCTCCGACTCCGCTTCCTACTATTTGTTTCTTCTTGCTTCGTTTCGTAGGTTCTGGTAGAGGTGAAACCAGTTTTGGAAGTTGGCAATGTCTGTTTGCCAGGTTCCTGTTTCAGTTTCTGTTCTGACTCCAAGCCTGACTCCTGCTTTTACGATCTAGTTCCTCTAGATGTTTGGATTCTCCTCGTGGTGTTTTCCTCCACGTTGTCCTGGATCTGGATTTTTGTTTCTTGTAGTTTGCAGAGGCGAAACCGGAACCAGATTGGTTCCTGATCTTGGATTTTGTGGTGAAGTCTTGTTTTCTATTCCTATTCTGACTCCAACTCTGACTCTAGTCTTTTGTGTTCCCGTCTTGGTTTGACCCCAAGTTGACTTTACCCGGTCAGAACTGTTTCTGATGTGTTCCTCTTTGCCATGGGTGGATGCAGAACTGAAATGGTTCCTGAACCTATAATTTTAGTGGAGTCATGTTTCGACTCCAGTTCCGTCTCCGACTCCGACTCCAACTCCAGCAGTATGTATTTTCGGTGGAGTCATCTTTTGACTCCTGTTCCGACTCTGGCTCCGACAGTGTTAGAAATGACTTGAAGTCTTGGTCGCGCCTGATGTCTGTTTGACCATTTTGGTTGCTTTGTCAGCTGCGATTGCTGATGGGTCTTGGATGCGTGGCACCTAGTTGAATAGTGATTGGACAGATACCAAGATAGTTATTGTGGCAGTTGCATTTGTCAATGAAGTGTGGCGAGCTCAACCGTTTTGTGTATTGGATTTGAATGCAAAGTCAGCTCGTTGCAGGAAATCTATCAGATCTGACTAGTTGCATGATTTGAGGATGGACTTCATTGCTCTTCTCAGTTGGTTACATATGGATGAGAGATATGTCATTTCTCATAAGTTAGACAAGTCAAGAGTTGAGTCGAAAGTTGCAGAGCAAGTTTGAAGTTGTGTGTTGAAGAACAGAAGGACGTGAGTTCTTGAGGAGGGTTTTGAACTGTATGTTGTAAGAACATTGTAATAGTGAATCTGAAACACTCTGGGTGATTGTGAGTTGAACAAAGAAGTCTAGATATTATATGTAATCGATTCATTACTGTAATACAATAGTTTTGACTTTGTGTGGTGGATTTTTTACCTGAAAGGGTTTTCCCACGTAAATACTGTGTCATCTTTGTTTGCTTATCTTTCTAGTTTCTCATTACCATGGTTGTATGCATCTCTATATGTTTTATAAATTGTTAGTTTTTCGTTTTTGCTTCTCTCCCCTATAGTAAAGGTGTTAAGGGAATGTATTCCGCACTATTGGGTCAGTAGATCCGCATTCTTTTCCCTTCAAAAGAATCTTTCACATGTTGACAATAATGAAATACAAGTTGTTTGGAGGAGATTTGAATATGAGACATACTTAACGAAGTCAGGAGTTGAGGCCAAAAAAATTATTCTCAAAGAGAGTGGATTGCCTTACAATGAATTCATGAGCAAATTTTGCAATATCATATATCCACATATCCAACATTGTCATGGTGAAAGATGGAAAGCTAAACAATTTCATGATTCAAAGAATTGGTTTCCACCAGGTTGTATTCTCTCTATTGTAGATTTCTCTGAGAACTATATATTTAGTCCTCAAATTGAGATTCAAAGTCAATATTATCATTTAGAGCAAGTTGCAATCTTTGTGAAAGTTTTCTATAGGCATGCCGAATTAGAGGTGGATGGAATACAAAGTAGCAAAGATAGTTGAATTATCATCAAAGAGGTTCACTTTTTTATGAGTGATGATACAAATCATGATAGAAGCTATGTAGCTCATTGTTTCAAAAAAAAATTTGAAGACCTACGACGTGGCATAAATCAAGAACAACACTGGATATGGTCTAATGGATGTGTTGGTAAGTGTACATGTTATTTTTTAAAAAAAAAATTATTTATATTTACTTTTAATTTTGAGACTTAAATCAAGTCTAATTGCAAGTTATATATATATATATAATTACCTTTTTGACTTGAGCTAATTTGGTTTTAGTGTAATTATTTGTAACTTCATGTAGGACAATTTAAGTCTTCAAAAGATTTTGTTTGGTTAAGCCATCAACATGCTAGACGCAACACCAATTTTTTGTGGAATTTTTATGAGAGCAGACATGGACAAGGAGAGAATGATGGAGTAGGAGCATGTGTGAAGCGTGCACTTCATCAAAATGAACTTTCTGGTAACTTTCACCATATATATATATGGAACATGTCTTACAGAAATATTTTTGAAAAGATTATCTATATATATTTAAATAAAATTAAAAATTAGTTTAAGTTCCTTGAAAGTAATAGGTGGAAAATTGTGCCAACACATGTGTATTTTCAAGTAATGCCATATGAAATGAAAATGAAATTGTTAAATGGTGTAAAATTCATTTTTCCGCTCGCAACTCAACATTTAACACACGTTATTTTTGGGAAGTTACAGGTACATCTAGTAAAAATTTGTTAAAAAAATGAATTTCAAAGTTCAAGTGTACATGATTTTTAATTGAATTTTAAAATTTTAATTTATAGATATTGATCGATCAAATCCTTATAATTGTCAAGCAATTCATGGTATTATTAGTCTACATCAAATCATGACAACGGGAAGTAGTAAGCCTTATGTAATTAATGTGAGAGAAAAATCATGTTTTTGTGATGATTGCATTGAGAACAATGCAAATATTGTTCAATGTGAGAATTTAGAGATGGGTATGTTTCACAATGGGAAATGAAACAATTAATATCAATGCCTCCTTTTGTTGAAGATGACAATGTCGGTGTCTACGATCCTCTCTATTCATCTGATTACGAACGTGTATCTAATTTAGTTGTTATAGGTATGGAAAGTGATCTTAATTTAGTTAAATTTGATTTAAATATATTCCATGTTTACGTAAGTTTTAAGTGCATGTGTTTAATTTAGTTAAAATTGATTAAAAATATATGGTGTGTATAGGAGATATTTTCATTGTTGTTGCAGATCCTAACAATGCGGAAGGTGTAGATTACTATCTACTAAGATGTACACAACCAAAAAGAAAACTGGTGGAATTGATGATAGATGGTGATGGACAAGAGTATCCCATTGGATCAGTCGTTATTGAAGGCACATATTATCAACAAATAAAGACAAATAAAAATGGTATTTATTTTGTTGATTATATGCCAGGACAAAAGGTTCTACATTACAGTCACCTAGTTATAGCAACAAAAATAAATTTAGAAACTTTACCTAAAAAAGGACATGCCAAACAAAAGTGGAGGTTGCCTATTGAAGATCATGAAATTTTTTTAGAGATAATTAAAGATAGAGAGGATCTAGATTTTATGTACCGAGAGCTTTAAGTTGTTTTTTGGATACGCACGTGTGTACATACTCAAACTTTTTATAGATTGAGCTAGATCTATATATATTTATAAATTGATTGGACATGTGGCATGATTTAGAATGGGTTTTTTCAAAGGCTTTGTCATAAATTTTTGAAAGTTAATATGGCCTTACTTGTTCACCTTCAAAGTTTCAAGATCATCCATTTTCATATCCTAGTATACATGTCATGTCCTAGAAAATTATTATTTTCATCCTAAGCATCCCCCTTCATCCTAATTATTCATTAAAGATCGCATGTTCTATCTAATAATCACCATTCTAATCCTAATCACATGTGAGCTCATGTTTAATCATGAACTCATTCTAATCCTAATATGAATAATCACCATTCTAATAGGAAATTATGCAAGCATCTATAGAGAAAGGTTCATGAGTATATATACATAAGAGAGGAGAAAAATAGAACTAATAAAAATAACTCTAACCACCAAAAATAGGTGTTAATTACACTAATGGAAGATGTCATCCACCCTCATAAAGGATCCTATCCTAACAACATAAAAAATTCTAAAAATATATTTATATATATATATATATATATGAAAAATGCAATAACCCCAATAAAGTAAAATATAAACCTACACTAACAAATGATCACAAAAGTTCACATAGAAAAGAGTCAGTGACAAAGTAAAGAATGAATTCAATCTGTCTTAAGGTTTAGAATTATTTTGAAAAAGTGTTATAAAATTTATGTATGATTATCCTTTAAATCCTTTCAGGATCAACATCCTAAGCTTTGTAGAGATTGAAGTGTAAAGGATATTTAATTACTCTTGTTAATTGGCCCAAATAACATGTTTCATTATTAGGCACACATAATATAAATAAGAATCATAACCCTAGGACACATAATCTAAATAAGAATCATAACCCTAGGACAATTTTTTAATATTTTATCTAGAATCACAATAAACATTTCCAACAATAATAGAACCCTTCCTAAGTGACCATTTTTGTGCTAAATTGAAGCATCAAAAACTTTATTTACACCCTTTAAATTTTTATTTAAAAAGAATAATCCAAATTTGTTTTAATAGAGGATTTTAATATCATCCAAGAGATCTCAATTCATAGGATTAAGACACTTGGCACTATTGTGTGAGCCTTATGGATTTTTCCTTTGTTAATTGTGATATGGAAAAAGAGATCCTAGACCTAGTCAATATTTCTTCACATCGACATTAGAAGCCAAGTTGACAAGGTGACAAGATTGGTTAATAACCTAAAAGGAGATCCAATCTACCTAGAATGCTACCTTAATGTTAGAAATAATAGAAAAGGTATAGTCTAGATTTTTCACTAGATATTTCCATTTGATAGTTAATCTTATTCATTTAATTGATTTACCTATTTTTAACCCCTCTCTTAAATTACTAGTTCAATGCTTGTGTAGGAAGGATTTGGAGTGCAACATGTCTAGGAATTATTTTATCCTAACAACATGGTTTTTAGAAGATCTAGTATTATTTGTGTAAAGGTTACATTGCTATTTTTAGATGAAATATATTAGTGATACATGTGTATAAATTACCATTTAATTTTTATGATTTATTTTATTTAGTTTTGAATCTCTATAAAATAGTTGCTCATTTATTATGATGTAAGCTAGAGAACATTCAAAATTATTAAAAAGTAAATAGTGACCTAGATTCCATTTTTATGATTAAATTGTATAACTTACAATTTAATTTTTATGATTTATTTTATTTAGTTTTGAATATCTATAAAATAGTTGCTCATTCCAGACTATTATGATGTAAGCTAGAGAACATTCAAAATTAATAAAAAGTAAATAGTGACCTAGATTCCATTTTTAGCAAAGTACCTAAAGTTTGTAATATGGTATTTATATAGCTATAAGATCATTTTGATCTAAATATTTGATATGATTAGCTAGAGATTGTACCATACAACTATATATATCACATGATAATTGAATACAAACTATGTACATCATAGTTATACATGATCTAACTTAGTCAAGTTTAAGTAGGTAACTTGTCAATATAGATGTGTGTAACACTTGTGTGAACAAACCATAATTTAAATTTAAATTTAAACCTATACAAACTTGCTAAATAAATAAAACCATAATAATTTGCATGATGTAAATAGATGTTTAACAAGTGCTTGAAAACCATAATAATGCACGATAACAAATCTATGAACAAACCATAAAACATGTAAACATGTGTGAATGTGATCTATAAATCATAACAAGTGTACATATATATACCATAAAACATAAACATGTATACATAATGTGATGTATGTACATAAATCATAAAAAGTGTCTAGACAACATAATAATATGATCTCAAAGAGAGGGAAATCTACTATGAATAGAATCATCATATCTATGGCCCAATCTCTTGCTCGATCTCTCCCTTGATCTCTCCCTCGATCCATGGAATGATCCCTTTCCTGATCCAAGATGTGTTGATCCATGTCTTGATCCAAGCTCTCTGGATGCGTGTCTTGAGCCTCATCCCAAAACCTACATGTGTTCAAGTATGTGCACATGAAATTATCTAAACTTGTATGTACATGTGTATAAACTTTCAATGTGTTCAAACTTACAAATCGAGTACAATTAAATTTTAAATTATATTTAAAATTATTTAAATGTACCTCAGGTATGTGTTGCATAGGACCACGATCATGTGTGGATCCATGTCCCAATCCAAGCTCTCTGGATGCTTGTATTGAGCCTCATCCTAAAACCTGCATGTGTTCAAGTACATGCACATGAAATTATCTAAACTTGTATGTACATGTGTACAAACTTTCAACATGTTCAAAATTACAAATTGAGTACAATTAAATTTTAAATTATATAAATTTATTTAAATGTACCTCAGGTATGTGTTGCATGGGACCACGATCATGTGTGGATCCATGTCCCAATCCAAGCTCTCTGGATGCGTGTCCTAAGCCTCGTCCCAAAACCTGCATGTGTTCAAGTACGTGCACATGAAATTATCTAAACTTGTATGTACATGTACAAACTTTCAACGTGTTCAAACTTACAAATCGAGTACTATTACATTTTAAATTATATAAAATTATTTAAATGTGCACCTCAGGTATGTTCTGCATGGAACCAAGATCATGTGTGGATCCATGTTCCAATCCAAGCTCTCTGGATGCATGTCCTGAGCCCTGCATGTGTTCAAGTATGTGCACACATGTATGAACTTTTAAAATTTAATTTAATTTAAGTGTGTGTACATATACAAATTATATATATATATATATGTAATTTTTTTTATATAAATGTACCTCATTTGTGTGTTGTATGGGATTGCCATCATGTGCCAAATTTCCAAACTCTGACAAATCACCATACTGCATAAAAAGTTTCAAGTACATGTCAATTTCAATCAGGAGTTAAACATGTTAAACATGTATCATACGTATTTTTTTAGAACACAATTAAATGTATATATATATATATATAAATTATTCAAGTACCTGACATGCCTGATTGAGGGCTCTACCAATGTCACTAAGCTCATTAGAATGCAAGGACATCGCAAGGGGATTTGTAGCATGTACAGTATCAGTTCCAAAAAGAAGCTAAGTATATTGACCATGGACAACATCAGGTGTCGTAGTAACTTGAGAAATGTGATCTGTAACATCCTGACAAGCTGGACAAGCTAAAGGATCGATAGGCTGCTCTAGGATATCCCCTGGAGTTGCCACCCCATGGCTCAAATATGTACCAGGATATTGCTCTCTAATAAATTCCTGTACATAGTTGAGAGAGATCCCATGGTCCTCGCTGGTGACCCGATATGCTGCTAGTAAATCTAAAACTGAGACTCTACACACATTGTGCAAAGTTGTGTGGTTCATATGCTTGATATCTGAAGGAGTAGGTAGATCGACACAAATAAATGGATCATAAGATGCTGATGTAGCCTCTGTGGGAGGAAGGTTGATTTGCGGGTGTAATAAGTATTTACCAACTCGATCAGATGAAATCTAATCAATCTGTGTCGTAATAAAGGCAATTTTATCAATAATCTAGGATCGAGTAGAGCATGTTGCTAACTCCCTTGCTGGTACTAATTCCACACATTTTGGTAAAACCAAAAGGTTTGGGCCAGCTAATGCCCTCTTATCCATAGGTGGTGGAAAATCTGGACGTCTAAATTGTGGTTTGTCATAAAAATGGCCTTTACCTTTGCCAGCATGCTCAAGATGAGATGTGTAGTCCACATCTATCTATAAATAAAATTCTGCATATAACTATTTCACAAAATATCCTAGCAGCTCATCATTGTGAGGCCATCTATGATACACTACCAACCATCTAGGGTATATGAATGGCGCAACAAGAGGATCTACACACCTCGTAACCACATATCCTCTAATTCTATTTTGTCCTCTATAATGAGGGAACATGGTTAACACATTTTCAGCTAAAACTAATTTGGCAACTTCTCTATAATTGATTGTGCTAGTAACACTCCTAGCAAGAGACAAATAAAATTGCTCAATGTTGATCTCATCACAAGGGTTGAATGATTGAATTGTCCCAATCATTCGATGAATCTCATCTCCAATAGTGACTAATCTATCTCGATTAGCCAAATTGGGGGAGTTGTGAATTGTTTTCTCTAAATATTTTAGAGCATTGTTTAATCTAACAATACTATCCTGATATAAATTTGATCTATTTTGAGCCTCTTCATTAGAACGAGGGGAATGGTGAGATCCCTCATTGGCCATGATATATATCTATGTAAATGTTTAAATCTAGAGATCTTCATATCATTAAAATAAAATATACATGAATAACACATAAAAGATAGATAGGGAAAGAAAATTATAAATTTCTACCATCAATTCATTCTAGATAAAAAACATAAAATTAACCATTAATTATATTCAAGAATCTCACAATAGCAATCAAGTAAATGTATATATATATATATGTGTGTGTGTGTGTGTGTGTGTACATGTGTGCATGTATGTGTATGTGTGTATATATGTACATACATGTGCATGTGTGCATGTATGTATGTGTATGTGTGCATGTGTGTATGTATATATATATGTATATGTGCATGTATGCATGTGTATATACATGTATATGTGTGTATGTGTGTACACATATACATACATGTACACACATACACATATACACACATGCGTACATGCACATATACACATATACATACATACACACACACACATGCACATGTATGTACACATATATATATATATTTATTTATATATATATGCATACATGTGCATGCATACACACATACACATGTACACACACACATATATATGTATACATAAATGTAATGTGTACATATATGTATACACACATACAATTAAATATACACACATGTATATAATACAAACATACATATTGTACATGTGTACACACATACGTGCACATGTACGTGCATATATGTACATGTACATGTACACACATAAACATATATGTACACACATGTATATACACATATATGTATACATACACATGTACGTGCATGGACAATGAATTTGAAATTTGGGATTTTCAATTTTGGGTTTATAAATTTGATGAATCTAAATGAAGCAAATTCGGTTGCTTGTTTAATTTTATCTTCTCCAATAAGGTTTGGGTCAGAAGGTACAGGTATCAATTTGGGTTGTTGTTGCATTGAGGTTTCCAAATGATTTATGTAATATGAATTTGATGAAGAAATGAAGCAAATTTAGTTGCTTGTTTAATTTGATCTTCTCCAATAAGGTTTGGGTCAGCAGGTACCTATCAATTTGGCTTGTTGTTGCATTGAGGTTTCGAAATGAAACAATATGAATTTGATGATTCTAAATGAAGCAAATTCAGTTGCTTGTTTAATTTTATCTTCTCCAATAAGGTTTGGATTAGAAAGTACCTATCAATTTGTCTTGTTATTGCATTGAGGTTTCGAAATGAAACAATATTTTATTTTATGAGATGGAGAGTCTTATGGTTCTTATTTATCAACTTTTTGGATACAAGGATCACAAACTTTGACATTATTTTTCATGTACTAACTTTTTATGTAAAGGTTAACTTCTGAACCTAGGATTGGGTAATGATATTAAGATTACAGAGGGACCATATGGCGTGTAAAATTGGAGATGTCCTAATAGGAAATGATGTATGGATAATATATAATTTAATATTAAATAAATTATGGATGTAAACATATATAAATAATATTATACTAAATAATTTGATCCTTTGTTTACATTAAAGGCCTTGAAAGAATCACATAAGGTAGTGCTAAACATATATGTTCATGAAGACCAAGTAAAGGAATCACACAAGTGAGTACTATAAACATAAATTAGATTGAAGACCCGAATGGAAAAATTAGTACTATGATCTACTTGTACATGAAATCCCTTTAAGGGAATCATGCTTGAGTTTTAATGATGACACTTTACTTTTGATGCTTAGTAGACCACATCCTATTTTTGTTGGATTGTTATTAATTGATGTGTCCTTATAATTTATTTGTTTGGTATGATTCCTTTCCCACCCGTTACTTGATCTTGTTGGTTATCTTGTCTTTTGTCATGACTCTATTTCTCACTCATATTAATAATTGCATAAATGTATTGTTTTGATGATGCTTTAGGTTTATTGTTTCCTAGATTTTGAATTTAGACCTATAATTATCTAACTAATTATTTAGTATGATGGTAATTTATCAATCATAATCTCTCTATGGTTAATGAATATTATCACCATGTGTTTATAGAGGGAGGTGATCTTCACGTGAATGGGGGAAGTTAATTTTATCATTTAACTTGTGATAAATTTTAGCATGTAGTATGATATCATTATTTCATTTTGATATTGTTGACATTTTTGTTTTAAAAGGGGTAATTTATTAAAGCTATGTTAAAATATCATAAAGTTTAAATAAAAGAAAAAAGTGAAAATTCTTGTAATGGAAAAATTTAAGCAATGATAGAAATTTTTGGCTAGTTTAGGTGCCAAGTAATGAAAAGAGGAAGTTTTCAATCTGGTTTCACTTGACCCATGTAGCAAGGAGAAACATTAGGGTTTTAGGTGAAATGGCATTTAAGGGAGTCTAGGAAAATAAGGATGCAAAGACAAGTGTAAACCCACGTTGTAAACCTTTTGTAGAGACTTAGTCAAGTAGAAGACAACATAGAAGATAAAGAAGGAACCAAGTTTATTTTCTCTTTTTTTGTAAGCTCCTTGTATTGTTATGAGGGCACTCCATGTGTAGCTCAAAGTTCATGCATCACTTTACTATGCATTTACCTTTCAATTTTAAAAGGCATATATATGATATATGAGAGTCAAGTAAGTTTCAAGGCATTTATTTGTGAGAGATATTTCTTGTTTCAATCACCTTATTAGGTTATAGTCTTGAAGGTATCTCTCTTGTTTCTTTGTCATTGTTTTCAGATTCCACATCAAACACCAATTTAAAATTCTTTGAAACTGATTTTATTTAATTGCAACAATTGGAATCAATGTTTTCAGATTTACAACTATATCAAATCTACTCTCAAGATGTCAAGGTCTGCAAATTTGATTATGTGATGATGAAAATTTGACTTGTACAATTGTTGAAATCCTATGAATGACTTGTATGACCACTAGTATGGCTAGTAGTTGGGTAGTATTGCTGCAATGGGATATTGTACAGGCGTGGTTGCTGTTAGGGTGGACTTAAATGAAGATGCAATAGAAAATAAGGATGGAACAGTCAATGCATTTGCGGGATCATTGCATAAAGTTTTAACATCTAATATTTCATAATGTTACAATATGAAAACAACATCCTGTACTCAAGTATGTAAAATACATACTTCATAAAACCCTTTATTTTCACCATTTTTCTTCAAACCCTAACCGAAAACAACAAATTTCTCATTTCTTTAATGAACAAAACTAATATCCCCAAATTCCAAATTCACTTCAATAACATAACTTGCAAAATTTCAAACCCTTTACTATGCTTTTGAAATCCCCAAATTGCCATTCAAAAGGTTTTCCAAATAACCCTGGATTCAACCCGTTTTGTAAAGTAGTTACAAAGGAGAACCTGGGAGGCGTTGTCAATGCAATGGAGCTGAAATGGGTTGTTGTCCAAGCTTTGTACATAGTAGGTGCATTCAGCTGACCCTGTTTCAATAGAACACCATTCGACTGAGCGTGTCCAAATGAATGTGGGCCTTTTTTTTTTTTTCACGGTTCTGACCGAATGTCTTTCAAGTGAAAGGGTTTCGATCAAAACCTATTCGCTCGAAAGGGGGATTCCACGTAGGTGCCACATCACCACAACTTGGTTTCAGCAAAAACCTATTCGCTTGAAACGTATTTGCTCAAAAACTATTCGGTCGAAACTATTTGTTAGGCCAAAAGCGTGACACACTATTGTTCTTTTACCCAAACACTATTTTTTATGATTTTCATATTGAATCCCCTTGAGATGTAAAAATGAGGATATCAGCTCCTGAACCATGATTTGTATAAAATCCATCAAAGTATAATTTATATGTAGTAAAATTCTCTATTGTGATGATAGATTCATCAGAAAAATATGACACTAGAGGGTGTTCCACTATTATTGGTGCATCTACAAGTTGATCAACTATTACTTGTCCTTTCATTCCCTTATAGTCAACATACTGTATGTCATATTCACTCAAGATCATGAACGATTTTTCCAATCGACCTATCAAAGTTGGTCTATTGAGTAGATATTTCAAAGGATCAATATTAGCTATCAATTTTATTTTTATGGTTCAACATATAATGTCTAAGCTTTTGTGTGGAAAAAACTACTACAATGCATGCTTGTTCATTGAGACCATAATTAAGCTCATATCCTATGAGAGTGTGAATTATATATTAGATAGATCATTCTCTACCATCATTGTCATTTTGTGCTAATAATGCCCCCAATGTTAATATAGTTGCTAATATATATAATATTAAGTGTCTACCATTAATGAGAGACATGAGTACTAGAGGAGTCAATAAATAATCCTTTATTTGTTAAAATGCTTCTTGATAATGTTTAGTCCATATGAATGGGACTCCTTTATGTAGAAAATATTGAAATGGGTGACACTTTTCTACTAATTGAGGAATGAACCTTTGAATATTGACTACAATATTCCTTGTAAAGTGCATAACTAACTTATGTATGTTGGTGGAGGCATGTCCATGATGGATTTCACTTTTACAAGATCAACTTCAATACCTCTTTGAGAGATGATATATCTTAGAATTTTTCTTGATTGGACCCCAAAAACACACTTCTTCAGGTTTAACCTGACTTTATATTCCTCCAACCTTCTGAAAATCTTGTCCAGTACTGCCAAATGGCTATCTCTTGATAAGGATTTTTCTTGTAAGTCATCAACATAGTCTTCCATGAATATATGCATGTAGTCATAAAAGATAGTAGTCATAGCTCTCTGATATTTGGCTCCAACATTCTTAAGACCAAATGGAATATCCGACAAGGAAGCCACAGTTTCCATAGCATCTGCAACTCTATTATGGATACATGGTATTTGTTGAAAAGTTATGTCATTCAAATACTGTTTGAAACTATCAGCCATTCTCTTGTAAGGTGCAAGCTTCTCATCCTTAGTCTCGTAATCATCATTTACCTATCGGATTACCAGTTGAGAATCATCGAAGACCTTTAGACTTTTAATTTTCCATTGAGCTGCCATTTTTAACCTAGTCACTAAAGCTTCATATTCTGCTATATTGTTGGTACAAGGGAAAGCAATCCTGAATGATTTGGGAATGGTATCACCTTGAGGTGTGACAAATTAGATACCAGCTCCTGAACCACGGTTTGTATGTGAGCCATCAAAGTACTATTTCCATTCGGTCTTAACGTCAATGTTAAAGAGAAACTCATCAGGAAGGTCTGCTACTAATGGATGATCTGCCTTCATAGGTGCGTTAGCTAACTGATCTGCTATCACTTGTCCTTTTATTGCCTTCCTTTTGACATACTAAATGTCATACTCGCTAAGTATCATGACCCATTTATCCAATCAGCCTATTAAAGCTGCCTTACTTAGGAGGTATTTAAGTGGATCAATCTTTGCAATTAACATAGTTTGTCGATTGAGCATATAGTGCCAAAGTTTTTGGGTAGCGAAGACTACTGAAAGACAGGCATGTTCTATGTTGTTGTAATTCAATTCATAACCCACTAAGGTACGACTGATGTAATAGACGGCTCTCTCATGACCTTGATCATCGTGTTGTGTGAGAAGAGCCCCTAATACCGACTGTGTTGCTGAGATGTATAATATCAATGGTTTTCCCTCTATAGGTGGCATTAAGACTGGTGGAGTAATCAAATAGTCCTTGATTTGTTGGAAGGCCTCTTGACATTTATGTGTCCACATAAATGGTACTCCTTTCTTGAGTAGATGCTGAAAGGGGTGGATTTTATCTGCCAGTTGTACTATGAATTGCCTAATGGACTGTAATCTCCCATGTAGGGTTTTGAGTTGACCAATGCTGACTGGAGGAGGCATCTCTATGATAGCTCTTACTTTCTCTAGATCTACTTCAATGCCTCTTCGAGAGATGATATACCCTAATAGTTTACCTAATTTCACTACAAAGACACACTTCTTCAGATTTAATCTGACATTGTAATTTTCAAGCCTCTGGAATATTTTGTCTAAAACCTTCAAATGATCTTCCCTTGTTTCTGATTTTGCTATAATATCATCTACATAAACTTCCATGAAGGTATGTACAAAGTCATGGAAAATTGTAGTCATTGCCCATTGGTAGGTAGCTCCTACATTCTTAAGGCCAAATGACATGACATTCCAATAGTATGTGCTCCATGGACACATGAAAGTTGTCTTATGTTGGTCTTCAATTGCTATTTTAATCTAGTTATATCCCGAGAAACCATCCATGAGGGATAGCATCTCGTATCTTGCTGTCAGGTCTACTATCATGTCGATATTCGGCAAAGGAAAGTCATCCTTAGGACATGCCTTATTTATGTCTCTAAAGTCTATGCATATGCGAATGCCCCTAGTTGGTTTAGTCACTAGTACAAGATTTGATATCCAATCCGCATAGTCTATTGTCCTTATAAATCCTACATCCAAGAGCTTCTTATCTACCTTGACCAATAGAGCAATTTGCGGATGCATTTTCCTTAACTTTTGTTTGACTGGTTTAATACCTGGCTGTAGTGGTAAATGATGCAATATTAGATTTGGATCTAGCCCAAGCATGTCAGCATACGACCATGCAAATTTTATCTGTCGCTTTGTGAAGAAGTCCTTAAACTCAAGTTTTTCTGTCTCTATTAGTGAATTTGCAAAATACACCTTTCGAGGATTCTCTTTCGTACCTATGTTGACTTCCACAGATTCTTCTACTAGCATCAGAGACTTTTCTTATTCAACGGGGAGAATATTTAAACCTCTATCCTTGGGTGCCTCTGGGAGGTTTTTGCCCTCGGATACGTCCTTTATTTTGAATTTTTCTTGGTCCAAAGGTGCCTTTCGGTTTTCACCTAGGCACTCATCATTTTCTTTTTCATTGTCTTTTTTCTTTTCATTCTCATTTTCATGACTAGAGGTGTAAATAGACTCCCCAAAGTATGCTTTATCGTCCAAGTCTATGGTGAAACCAACTTTATGATCCCCTCTTTGTATGCCTTCTCTAAGTCCCATGAACTCAGCAATTGCTTCGTCATTCTTTAATGTATCTATGATAGGTGTACCTTGTTGATCCCAGTTGATAAGTTTGGGATATACAAGGGGCATGTCATCATCGGAGTTTTTAAAGGTAGTTGCTGACAAGGTGAATGAGGAATGGTTGACATGGTCACAGAAGTTTTGGACTAACTCTTGCTTGGTCTTTTCCCTACGGGTAGGTAGACTTTGATGTGGGACCATAGTAAGGGTGGTATCATCAGAAGATGGTTTATCAGGTGCCCAAGATGCATGATCAAGGGTTTCCCAATAATAGGCCTCTTGCCATTCTTTTTTGGACAAGTGCTTCTTAGGACGAGGAGTAGACAATTTTGGTACCGGTTTCATGTTGAGATCCAATTCTCCAAATAGGGCATCTATGTTCATGGTACTAGTAGATGAAAGGGAATCCCATTCATCATCGCTTGAGTAAGGGGATTCGTAAAAAATTGGAGGTTTATCGTAAACTGGGGGTTTATGGTAAACTGGGGGTTTGTCGTAAACTAGGGGAAGTGGTTCATGAGATGTCTTGATGTCTTTGTAATCACTCACTTCTTCTTTAAATGATGATGAAGTACCAAGAAATCCAATTCTACGTGGTTGACATCCTAGCCCTAGATATTTTGGTCGTGGGTAGACAGTGATCGGTTTTGTCTTTCCATTTTGATATAGTCCCAACCCACTATGCCCATCATAGCCTTCTTTTTGCATTATCTTAAAGCACTTTCCATACTAGTCCTTAGCTATTTGAATAGACGGGGAGGGGTATTCATGTTCTTCTTGATACAACTAGGAATCACCTTGATCCACAATTTATTCACTCAACTCTCCCCATTTGGTCAATGTCATTGTAGGGGGTACATGAAATGTGACCATTGACTATCTTCTATCTTCCATGGGTAGGCCATATGCCTTAGGTGGAATCAATTGAGTGACACAGTATGATGCCTTTATATGATATTCACGATAGCCCTTGTCTTAGATCTCAAGCTTAGGAGTAGTTGATGGAGGTTTGAATGAACTGGACTTGATAAGACGTGATGAGTCAATGTATTGGGATGAAGTGGATGATGAAACTTCTTGATTAATGGGTACTTGTCTTTGTGGAATATCCTTTAGGCTTGTACAATACTGAAAAGGATCTGGATCACCATCAATAGTGATCTCTATGCCATTATAGGGGAACTTAAGACATTGGTGATATGTTGAAGGTACACCTTTCATTGCATGTATCCAAGGTCTACCTAACAAAAGGTTGTACGGAAGGGTGAGATCCAAGACTTGGAAGTTGGTGTTCATGATTGTTGGGCCAATTTTGATAGGGAGTGTGACAACTCCTTTGGACGATCTTTCCTCATCATCATAAGCCTTGATGACTATACTCTTTGAGGTATCTATGTAGTCTTCCGAGAATCCTAATGCCTTAACCAATTTTAGGGTACATAGGTTCAAACCTGCTCCTTCATCTACCAAGACTCGTCTGACTCTGGTTTGATGGACTAAGACTTCAAGATGTAAAGGGTCATTATGATCAAGCTTTTCAGTTGAGTAATCATGTTGGGAAAATGTGGCATGATGCGAGTTGGTCAAATATCCCACCATTTCTTCGAAACTATTGACATCTAAGTCTGTAGGAACAGTTGTGTTCTATAGAGCCTTGTTAAGAATGGCTCGATGCTCAGGTGATAGGGTCAACAATTCCTAGATAGATATTTGTGCGGGAGTTTTACTATATTGATCAAGAAGGTTGTACTTGAACTTGGAAGCTTGTGTAGGTGGTTCAAAAGAAGAAGGTCCAGGAATAGTAATCGTAGTCCTGCGTGTGTTCACATTACATTCTGGATGCTTCTTAATGGTGAAGGTATTGACATTCTCATTTTCAGCCCGAAGGCTATACACGGTCTTGCCTTTTCCATAGTTATAGTTGGTGTTGTTATAATTGACTAATGGATCGTTCTTAGGTCCCAAACTGGAGGCTTTTCTTTTGTGTGGTCATGTAACGGGTCCGTGAAGACCTTATGATCACTGTTCTTTGTGTTTTTCTACCCACCAACCTCTATGGTTCCATTTTCAACAAAGTCTTGTATGATATTCTTGAGTTGGCGACATTGTTGTAGGCTATGTCCTTTTATCTGATGGTATTCACAATTGGCTTTGTCATCCCACCATGAAGGTTTAAACTGTCTAGGATCATACTCTCTTGGTTCCAAAGGTTTGATGAGATTGTGTTTAATCAACTCTTTGTAAATAACCTCAATTGGTTGTCCTAAAGGAGTAAATTCACGTGTAGGAAATCTCCGTTGTTGCAGTCTTTGTTGTTGTGAATTTTGGACATAGTTAGCTTGTTGATCTAGACCCTTCATCATGTCTTGATTGGAATTATAACCCCTAAGGGTGATAACTGGTCCTGTATGTATGTGCTTAGCATCAACAATGCCGTCATTTGTAACATTCTTGTTCCTAGACTAGAATTTGTTTCTATCATTTGGCATGTTTTGATGTTGGACAACCGGATTTCTGCCTGGTACCTTAATCTCTCCTTTGTCTATAAGACCTTTCTCAAGGATGATGCCCTTTTGTACCAAGTCTGAAAATGAAGTACAACAGTGTACCCTTAAGTCACGTCGCAATTTGGGGTTGATGTTCTCTAGAAATATGGTGACCTTTTGTTTTTTCGATATTTCAACTGGACATCTACTAGCTAGACTTCGCCATCTCTGGAAGAAAGTGGTAATGGTTTTGCCATCTTCTTATGTCATGTGGCACAAGGTTGCAATTTTTACCTCATTGTCTATGTTAAAAGTGAAATTTTTGACAAGATTTTCAGCTAATTCACCCCAAGATCATATACCATATGGTAATTTAGAAAACCATTCCAGTCCTATCCTGACAAGGGTTCGTGGAAATAGTCTCATTAAGTATGTGGGGTCATACGATATGTCCATGCATGTTGTTGAGAACTCTATAATGTGTTCTAAAGGATTCTTTCTACCATTATACTTAGGCAAAACCGGTATAATGTATCCAAGGGGGAAAGGTGTCATATACAACACTTTGTCAAATGGACATGGACATAGGTCTTGTGCTGAGATAGCTCATTTTCTGGACATAGACATGTTATCCATCTATTGTTGAAGTGTTTGCATCTGGTTTTGAAGGACGTCGACTTGTGTCAAGGACATGGTGTTTGTGAAATTTGGATCAATTTAGGTGTTTTGATGTGCCATGTTCTGTGATGAGTTGTGATTGGGCAAGGGAATATATCCTGTCAAAATATTCTGATTCGGTATAGGGATATTCCCTATCTAAATGGTTTGAGTTGGTATAGGAATGCTTCCTATCTGAATTGTCTGATTAGGAATAGGAATACTTCCTATCTGAATTGTCTGATTAGGAATAGGAATGCTTCCTATCTAAATTGTCTGATTAGGAATAGGAATGCTTCCTGTCTGAATTGTTTGACTTGGTATAGGTATGTTTCCACCAACTTTGGTTCTCTTACCAGTCGTGTTGGTCTTAAAGGGGCTGGAGAAAGTTGCCCCCATATTAAATTGTAAACCTTGTGTGATCTTGAAAGGGGTTGTGTTTACAATTGACGATGTCTAAGTTGGTATACCAGTTGGTATTGCTGCGGTAATTGGTGGAATAGAGATAGTTGACATTGCAGTTTGAGATGGTTGAGTTGAATATGTTTGCAAGGTACGTATATCAAATCCTATGGGTAGTTTGGCACCTTCTGCTAGCAATTTTGTTAGATAGCATTGGGGATCATTTGCCAAATAGTCATCCATAAAGGATGCAAATTCAAGATCTTGTACTGCTGTGTCTTTGTGTTCTATGAAAATCTGACCATGTGTGTCTCTTATGACAGGTTTTTCTAGCAAAGGCTTGTGTGGTCATTTACTGTTTGACGGTTCATTTCCAAATGGATTGATGAATTCATTAGGGTCTATCATTGCTTTGTGTTTCTTTTTGGACCTTGTTTCGACCATGAAAAAGTTGCTCAAAATGGGTAATGCAGACTATGTCTAAAAATTGATATGACCTATGTCTATGTTTTTGGATTTTTTTGACAATAAGGATGTTACTAAAGATCTAAAATGATGTATGACAAGACAACTAAAGATCTAAAATGACATGTGACAGGATGGACAATATGAAAATTTCTGAGTGGACTAATGACGATAAATGAGTCTAAGATGGGTATAACCTACCACCTATGGAATAAATGCATGCAACGATTTGTTTTTGACTAAGGAACCTAATTGTATGACAAGGACAGTTTTGACAAGATGAATTTTCCAAACTAGATGATCTATATGCATGCAACTTAGGATGACTATGACTAAGACGTTTATGGTGACTAAGACATATATGACACCTAAGGATGGTAACAAAGACGTATATGACACCTAATGATGGTAACTAAGACGTATATGACACCTAATGATGCAAGGTTTTTGAGAAAAATTAACTAGTTTCTAATCTAAGGTTGATCCTAAAAACCTAAAGCAAATAGTGACAATAATGTTTCAGACTTAGCTCACAGTTTTGATGTTTTCTATTGATGGGAAAATGCGGTTCACCAAACAGTTGCGGTTCAAATTTTGGCAGATGTGGTTTTTCTAACAGTAGCAGTTTTTCCTCTAACAAATGCGATTCACTAAGACACATGCAGTTCGAAAACTGAAAGATGCGGTTTACCAGGACACATGCGGTTTTTAAACTGATAGATGTGGTTTGCATGCACACATGTGACTTAGAATATGACAGTTCTGAATCGTGATATGCAGACTGTGAAAAGTGAATTTTTTTGACAGCCAAATGTGGGGTTTCCCCTAACAGATGTGACTCGCTATGACACATGCAGTGTTTAAACTGACAAATGTGACTCGGTTTTCTGACAGTTGAATTTTTCCCAAAATTTGTTGACTGACTTTGTTTGTTTGATCAAGATTTTGATGAATACAACAAAGAGAAAACACAACAATCAATGTATTTTTAGTTTTTTTGTGATGTAAGGATTGTTAAGACTCGAAAACATGTACAACCTAGGCTTTTAGGACAATACTTGTTGAATTCTTACTTGGATTTCTCCAGCTACACCCATTCAAGGCGGATGACTAGTAGCTTTACCCCACTGGCTCCCCTCCACGACACTCACTTATATGAGGCAGCCAAGCTACTGTACCCATGAAACTCCCATGGCATACATGTCACCTCAACACAAGAACCATAAATTTGTAAGACGGCTTCACAGGTTATACACCTACTGCGCTAGAAAATAGATAGGTTTTTGGTAACTCTACAACAAGGTGTTTAATAAGGGCATTCCATTTGTGGGACACTATCCAACGTCGGCGAGAGTCCATTTCTGTCCATCTCATCAGAATAGTGTGTGTGATTCTTAGGCTTTCCCCAAGAATCCACTTTTATATACCAGCTGGAAGTCACTTGACTTTAGCATGCTACCAGTCTGAGTCATCTTGGGGTGAGTACTTTTTCCCACCAAGACAGGCCCAAATTCTAGAGTCAGCAACTGTTTCTCTTACACCCAGGATCACATGACTATGCAAGGGGAGAGGATACTTTGGTGTACTGAATCGTAAGGGTTACAAATGCGTGCAAAAGCACCAGACAAAGAAGACAATTGTTCTTTTTAATCCAAATGACAATTTTTTATCTATCAAATAGAAAATTCATTTTAATCCCACATGATGATTATCTATCTACCAAACAAAAGCTTGCTTAAGTAAATGAATTTACACAAAGGCATTAGGTCTTGCATGCAAATTCATTAGTAGTTCGTTGGTCTTTAGCTTTCATCCTGTAGAAAATTGTGTTTGGTTTTAATTGTCTTCAAAGCTTCGTCCTGCAAACACTATGTTATTCCCCCTAAACACAACTGAAACATATATTAGCGAAAATCCAAACAACATAAAAAAGTGAAAATGAAAATATGGATGCACGAAAATCAATAAAAAAGTGAAAAAATTTTACTAAGCAGATGCGGCTTTTGGAGCCACAGATGTGGTTCAACTATTGACAGGTGAATGCGGTTCACGAATTTTGTTGATAGGTGGATGCGGTTGGTGGCTTCACGGATGCAGCTTATGATGGAGGATGTGTTGCTATTCTTCACATATGCAGCTCGTAGTTACAGATGCATCATTTCTCTTAAAAAATACGGTGTGTCGTATGAAAAACCTGCAAAAAAGAACAGAAAATGGAAAAATGGAAACAGAAAAATTTGTGCAGATTTTGAAGCGTGTTCACGCCGGGTTCACCAAATGTAACATCTTAGATTTTTTTGCAAGTACTAGAATAACAATGATCAAATCTGAATCGAAACAATAATCTAAAATCTAACAACAAAGAATGAATAAGTAAACTAAATAATAAAACCAAAATGATCTCACCGAATATGCATTCACCCCTTCAAATTATCTCTATTGCTCTTCTCCATTTTTCCTTTTTAGTATTCTTGCCCTCAGATTTCTGTGTTTGAATGCAAGTATAGCTTTCTCGAGTGTCTAAGCAAAATATTGAAGAATAGTTTATCTTCTCAAAAGTGTATGATTTCGGGAGGAGGAATAATGATTGTGACAGATCGTTTTATAGATTTTGTGTTTTTGAACAATCGGCTCAGATTGAAAGAGAGATTGACAGACGAGATTGATGAATGTCACATGATGTTAGTTATGTCTCAGATAGAATGTGAGTTAGAACGCGAGTTCAGGAAAGACTGAAGATAGAGACTAAGTTAGAATGTGAGTTAGAACACAAGTTCAGGATCTTAATCTTCAAAAAATAGAAGAAATATACTTTGTATGCAAAAGCCAAAGTTAGAACTTGAAGATGAGGAATTCGAATGCATAATTAATTAATTAAATAAAGATATTTAATTAATAAACACATACATGCATATGAGTTAGAACTAGTTAATCGACTAGTTGTGATGGAGAGTCTTCTCGCAGAGATAAACTGGTGTTGAATTCGAAGATAACTGGAGAACTAAAAATAGATCTTGAGTCAGAAGGTGAGTGAATGAATTAGTTAACTGAATGATAGAGGAATGTGACATAATTATTTAAAATATGACTTAAATATTAATTTAATTCAACATTCGAAAGATGAAAGATTTAATTAAATAAATTAAGATAATTTATTTAATTTGACTTTTGAAAAGGATAATGTGAATAATTAAATAATAAATATTTAATTATAGATAAAGGGGGTTAAATGAATAATTAAATAAAAATATTTATTTATAGTTGGAAAAGTATGATAAAGGGGGAAGAATGAATTATTTCGCAACATAATTAAATAAATATGATTTATTTAATTAATCAAGTTGAATAAAGATTAATAATGAATTAATTAAAAAGGGGCATTTAATTAATAGAGGAAATATGTGTTAGAAAGGGTAATTAAATAATTAAAATTATTTAATCAAGACCACGGACTATAGAAAATTATGTCAAATGTGTACTCGCAAGCCTAGACCAATTTTCGGTATCTACAATTCCAACAAAAGGTTCCCCAATCACATGTGAAAGTTGATTTATGTTGATTTTGAAGGGAAATTCTGATCTGATTGTATCCTGAAATGTTATCCATAAGCGATAACATCTCATATCCCTCTAAGAGGTCTACTATGATATCAATATTAGGCAACAAGAAATCATCTTTAGGACAAGCCTTATTTAGATCCCTGAAATTTGTACATACTCTAATTCCACTAGTTGGTTTGGTAATGCAAACAAGATTGGATATCCATTCTACATAGCCTATGGGATGAATGAAACCAACATCCAAAAGTTTCTTCAATTCTTATTTGACTAGAAGGGTGATCTATGGATGCATTTTCCTCAATTTCTGTTTGACTGGTTTAGCATTTGGAACCAATGGAAAATGATGCAGAAGAAGCTCAAGGTCCAACCTAGGCATATCAACATATGACAATTCAAAATTGATTTGTCTCTTAGAGAAGAAAGTGATAAACTCTCATTTTTCTTTGGTGGTCAACAATGCTACAAAATGAATGATTCTAGGATTATCCTCTATACCAAGATTGGATTCTATTAATTTTTTTATGAGAAATGGTTATCTCACTTCATTTATGGGGATTTTTTCCAACCCTCCATCTTGAGGAGCCTCAAAGAGGTTTTCACCTTCAGATACATCCTTTATTTTTTCTTTTTCTTGGTCTAAAGGCACCTTTTAGCTTTCACCTATAGACCTATTTTTTGTTTTTCTCATATTTCTAACTTTTAAAACTAGAGGGTAGGAAAGACTCCAAAATATGCTAAGTTGTTGATCTCTATGATAAAACCAATTTTATGATCCCCACCTGGTATCCCTTATTGAAGTCCCATGAACTCAGCTATTGCTTCATTGTTCTCAAATGTGTCTAAACTCGATGGTCACTATTGATCCTAATCTATTAGTAGTGGGTAAACAAGGGGTAAGCAATCATCGATATCATTAAGGCTCAATGAATAGGGGAATATGGTAAAGGTAGAGGTATCATTAGGGTCCCAAAAGGTTTTGATCCATGTGTGGCCAATCATAGGTTTAGGTGGGGATGATGGTAGGTCAAGTTCAATGAAAATCTCAGCTAAGTCATGGTCATTGGAGGTACAAGAATCCCACTCCCATTCACTGGAGTCGGTTTCACTATGGTATTCCTTAGATGTCTTGATTTCATTTGAAGTGGCAATGATTTCACTTGAGGGTGACTTATTACTAGGAGGAATCGCCTCTAGTGGTACATACCCTAACCTAGTTTTCTTTAGCAATCAAGGATGTGATATTGGTTCTGTCATCCCATATTTTTTCAATCCAAGACCTCTAAGTCCATCTCAACCTTGTTGTTTCATGATATTGGATCCTTTTGAATAGCTCTCAACCTCTAACTTCTTAGGCTTAGTATCTTCTTCATCTTTGTAAATCCATGTAAAAATTTCCTTGACTATAGACTCTTTTCTCGACTCACCCCACTTGGTAAATGTGATAGGGGGATTATGGATAACAATTTTAGATTTCTTCTTGGTAGGATGAGGTTTTTCATAAGATTTTGGAGATACAGGGAGCTTCCCAACACAAAATAAGCTCTCCATGTTGTATTTACCACATCCCCTATCATGGATTTGGACCTTAGGTTGAAAAAATTTAGTAGATGGAGTGGATGATTTGGCTAGAGAAAATGGATGAATGTAATGTGATGAGGCAGACGTTGAGGATTCTTGATTTATAGGAACTTGATGTTCAATGGTCCATTTTAGCTTACTGTAATATTGGAAGGGGTTGAGATCATTTGGTATAGTGATTTCGATGTTCTTATGGGGAAACTTAAGGAATTTATGGTATGTGGAGGGAGCATCCCTAATGGCATGGATCCATGGGTGAACAAGGATAATATTGTATGGTAAGTCCAAATCCAAGAATTAGAATATTGTGTTTTGAATGGTAGGCCCAAATCTTATGGGAAACATGATTATACCCTGAGATGAGCCCTCAACATCATCATAAGAATTGATAATTGTTTTCTTAGATTCACATATATAACATTTAGAGAATCCTAGTGTTGTGACCAACTTTAAGATACATATATTTAGACCTACTCTACCATCTACCAAGACTCATCTGATTTTATATTTATTAATGTAAACTTCGAGCTACAATGAATCATTATGGTTTGATTTATGTGTGGAAATATCTTTCTTAGAGAATGTGGCATGATGGGTGGTGGCTAAATATCCTACCATGGCATAAAATTGGTTAACATTTAGGTTACTGGACACAAATGTCTCTTACAAGGCTTTTTCTAGAATGGCCCTAATTTCGGGTAGCGGGTTGACCTTGCATGTGAGTGACTAGAAACCTTATTTTAGAGGCCCACCCTGTTGATTTAGTTTTTGGTGTCATTATCAATGCAAGGATGCACATCATTCCCTAAAGTTACTCACCATATGGATCCCTTGAGCTGAGATAAAAATACCTAGTTTAGCATAAGCTACACAAAGCTTTTCAAGGAGAGGGTGATTAGGTCATCTTTCTAGTCTTGGAGGCCCATACCTATCCTCTCTCATAAAGAGAAAAGTACACAAAATAATTTAGGGATTCCTACTAGGGATAACTTTAGTGGCGAATCTTCGCCAATTGGTGAATATTTGAAATCGGGACCTCCAAAAATGGTGAATAATATAGGCAAGAAAGGATGTTGAATTGCCAGGTTTTTACAAAAAAAATAAATTATCTCGATTAATTTGCCAATGTATTTTTTTTTTAAACGACACATCGTCGGATCTGATTCGCCAGTAGTTTATACTGTAATTACAAATATTACTTATATTCGCCAATAATTTTATATTCTTACAATGAATTTTTATGGTATATTCGCCACTAATAATAATTTACCATTTCATTTTAGGGATATTTTAGCCTTTAATAGTTTTATTATTTATTGTCATCGATTAGCTTTTTAATCAAATGGCTGCAAGTGAATTCCATGACTTTATTTGCACTTGCCTTTTAAAAAGGTTGTTGAGGCCTGAAATTTGTTTTGGGCCACACAATTAGATTTGATCATGTGGCCCAAAACAAATTTCGGGACTCAACAACCTTTTTAAAAGGCACATGCATATAAAGTCATGGAATTCACTAAGTCATGAAATTCACTAAGTGCATATTAAATCATTGTATCGGTGAGACATCCCTAACTGTCCCACCGATGATGTTAACTCACACAGATAAGGCTTCCATACTCCACCTAGGGTCCACCAAGGCACAAGTACACCACTTGTCTAATTCTGGAGAATCATGAAGGGAATCTACAATATTCACGTGAAGCTCCTAGAAAGACATCCGATCAAAGCTTTGTGTCGTTGTATCAGCAGAACATCCCTAACTGTCCCACAGATGATGTTCACTCATGCTGATATTCACTCATGGAATGAACTTGCAGTCGTCCAATTTTCAAGTGAGATTTTTTAAAAACACTTAATTCATGTGTGCTCCAATGCATTTTCAATAGTGAATTTATGCTTGGTGGCGAGGGGTGTTTCCCCCTCAACCCCTCAGACCATGCGAGGGGGCATTTCCCCCTCGACCCCCCACAAGGGGGCTCTGCCCCCTTGACCCTGTCGGTGGTTGTCACCCCCGAGCCCCTACTTCAATATTAAAAAAAACAAAAAAAATATGGGGGAACTACGCCGACCAAGTATGCAAATTTTTGAAGGAGAGATTTTCCATTTTAATGAACCGTTTTAGTGATTATTCACTAGGATTCGCCAATGTGATTATTTTTTTTCACCAATTATCCATTAAGATTCACCAGGATTTTACAAATTTTTGAATAATGTGCATAAGATTCGCCAAGGAAAATTAATATATTTTTGAAATAAAAGGAAAGATTCACCAGGGTTTTACACCTTTGCTGAAGGGGGTGTTTCTTAAAGTTATCCCTGATTCCTACATTTGGGTCAAAGTAGATTCCAAGTTGTGGGCCTAAGATTGTTGTCATTAGCTTTGACCTTAGGATTAGGAAGTGTTTGAAGTGTTTACGTTATGTGATAAGACCAATGGAAATTGGGATAAATTTGGCCTATGAACATGTACACTAGATTTGTGTAAAAATTTGGATAATCACACAATAGCCAAAATTTGTTTTTCAGAGTGTTTTTTGTGTCTTTTATGATCAAATTCAAACCTACCAAAAATAGAAGAAGACATTGAAAAAATCAAATTAGGGCTAGGATATTGTACACCACAATTGTCAAAAAGAACACCACAATTGATAGATAGTACACCGCAATCGTTAGATACCTAAAAAACCAAAAGCCCACATTTGTCTATGCACCAAAATTGATTGGTCCTACACTGCAATCGACTGGCTTTCTGTACTGCATATGTGTCTTGGAACACTGCAATTGTGAGGATCAATTTTTTTGGGGAAATATTTGTGAAGTCAACCTTCATTTTCCTTATAGCTTATAATAGTGCACTCAGATCAAAGACTTGTTAGGTTTAGTTAGTCTATCTATATCATTTCACCTTTCATATTAGGTCACCTTACATAGTCCTAGTTTGCACCCATTATATTTTAGGATCCATTCTAGCATCACCTTGAGTCCTGAGATTAGGAATCTTATCACACTATTCGACAAACCATTAATCTAATTTATGAGTGTCTTCACCTTATCATACTTCTTGTCAATTTTATCTCTAGGTTGGGCCTACAGCTCATGTGTCTATTTTAGGTTCACCTTTGGTCAATCATCATTATGATTATCTTGGTCTATCTCTTTGAGGTCTTGACATTTAGCATTGTCACTTTGTTCTATCATAGTTTTCTTAGCATCCTTTCTTTGGGTTTAAGGTTTCATACACATCCAAAGAATAGTCATAGCCAAAGTTGCATTAGCCCTTTGGATCCCAAGCATAGTCATAAAATCATTGTCATCTTTTCATATCAAAAAACTTAGACATAGTTTTCATTGTCATCTTTATAGTCCAAAAATCCAAAAACATAGCATAGTGTCATTACCATACTTCATCTTCATCCTTAGTTTGCATCTCCGCCTTAGTTGCATACATACCAAAAGTCTCATCATCCAAAAGTCACAATTCTTATATGGTCTTGACTAGAGAACAAAGGAAACAAAGAGAAATGGACTCCTTATATGACCCTTATTACAATTCAACTAGTGACATGAACTTTTGGTCAAACTCAAACACACCTCAAACAACATAAGGAGAAACACTAAACCCATTTTCCAATTTCACATTGAAAGAGGCCAATCATAGGCTAACACTTGAAGAAGTTGAATAAGATTCCTAAGATCCTAAGGTATTACGCATCATAGAGGAATTGATCAAGGAGGATCCTTTTAAGTTTGTCTTAGCACTTGCTCAAAATTTCACTAAACTTTCCTTTGGTTTTGACACTTCCAAAATTGTAAAGGGAACAACACAAACCCAAAATCAAGGTCTTCATCAAAACATGTTTTCACAAGGTCAATCATCTTCACAACAAACACATACTAGTTTTCCTCTTGGGGGAGAAACATACAATGTGACAATTGTACACACCCTCTCTCCTCCAGAATTTGGTGCCAAAATAACACATGAAACATCACAAGGGCCAACTGCAACATTTAATGTGGTAATGAATTTTACAAATCCCTTTAACATTGAAAAAACCACACCAAACCAAAATTCCAAATGCAAAATAAGAAGGGCCCATATTGCCACATCAAGAGTACCAACACAAATGACCAAAACTACACCAAATGTCAACATGTCTTTTGGGTCAAGTGTGAACACCAAAAAACCTCCATCCCAACAACATATCACTCCAAACACCAAATTTACACCCCAATTCCAGCATACCAACCAAGGCCCCTCACACCATGTCACACCCTAATTCCAACATACCAACCAAGGCCCCTCACACCAACATGTCACACAACAATTCCAAAACACCAACCAAGGTCCATCACAACATGTCACTCAAACTACTAACTTCATACCATAACATCAAGCCAATACTAATACCAATACCATGTTCACACCTCACTACCAACAAGGCAGCCAAAAACATTTGCAACAAAACATCAACCCAAACCCACCATACACATCCAACCATAATCTATCACACAACACTCACCATATCGACACCAACCCTCACATGCAAGGTCAATAAAAAATGCAAGATCAACCCTCAATGGAAACTGTGATGCAAAGGATGGATGCAATGTAACAACAAATGGGAAACATGTAATTAAATACAATGAAGAAGATAGACTCAATGGAGGAATCATTTCCTTATCCTTTTGATAAAAGTATATACATGCCACCTTTCCCCCCGCACTTAAATGTGCCAAGCTTTAAAAAATATAAGGGGCAAAGAGATCTAGTGTGACACGTAAGAGAATTTAACACCACATGTATGGACATTGCCTATGAGACTACATACTTGATGATATTATTTTCACATAGCCTTTTGGGGTAGGCTCTAGAGTGGTTCGCACACCTTCCTCATGAGATACAGACATGGAACAAAATAACTGATAAGTTTATTGCTCACTTTTCCTACAACATTGAAAGTGACATGACCCTAGAAAAAATGGGTATGACCAAACAAAAAGGAGAGTCACTTACATAATTTTACCAAAGATGTCAAAGCATGTCTAGCAAATTTCCTTGTCACATACTAGAAAAATAGTTGGTTCCCATTTTCATAGAAAACCTCAATAAAGAGCTAATGATCCAACTTCAAATCCAATGTTGCACCATATTTGAGGATTTCATTGAGAAAGGTGTCTTTATTGAGAAAGCCCTTGTGGAAAAAGGGCTAGTCAAAATATTTAAGGAAAATAAAAACACTCCTAATGACAAAGGAAATTTGGGTCAAGGAACAAGAATGTCACCAATGATGGGGTAGTTGATGCCAAAGTGATTAATTTACCAATTTCACCCCACCATTCACCTTAAGGGTCCTTCTACACAAAATAATGCAACACCCAGTCAGGACCAAACAATAAATGCAATCCAAAACAATCGACAACATATAGGTCCCCCATGAACTAAACAAACCTACACAACCTTATGGATCCCATTTTGTCAGTCTTGAAGAAACTTTTGTAATCCAATGTCATTAAACTTCCAGACATTAAACCATACGAACTAGCATTAATCAAACCAAATTGTTGGAATGGCGATGAATATTGTGAGTACCATCGTGGAAATGGGCATGAAAAATCATTGTGTTGGACACTCAAGAGCCTTATTAAAGATTTTATTGAACAAGGAGACATATCAATAAAAAATTCACAAGGAAAAATAAATGTTGACCATACCATATTCAAGACTCCCTTGTAAGACCATGGAAAAGGAAAATTCTTTGGTTTAGGGAACAATACCAATAATAATGCCAATTATACCTATCTCTCATATGACTATACCGCCAACCACATTTAGGCTTTTGATGACCATGTTGCTACATTATAATCAATAAAAAATATGAATGTGTTATTACCACTTATAGAGCTAAGGTTACATTTCAAGGGGCCACTTCCAATCCATCACTGAAAATATAATATAACCTCCATGACCATTTAGGAAAGACTCATGCATAGATATCCATTCTTGAGTTTCTTTGCATATCTCTTGAGCATAGGGCCATTCTATAAAAATCCTTGCAAGAGACATTCATTCCCACTAACCTAAATGTTAACCAATTCCAAGCCATGGTAGGATATTTAGCCACCACCCATCATGCTACATTCTTTGAGCAAGATCTTTCTACACATAAGCCAAACCATAATGATCCATTCCAACTCAAAGTTTACATTAATAAACATAAAATCAAACGTTTCTTGGTAGATGGTGGAGAAGGTATGAATATATTTACCTTAAAGCTAGTTAGAACATTGGGATTCTCTGAAGCTTGTATAGACTAATCTAATAAAATCATTATCAAGGCTTATGAAAACGTTGAGCACTCATCTCGGGTATAATACTACTTCCTCTAAGACTTGGGCCTTTCAATCAAAACATAATAAGCCAAGTCTTTGATTTGTACTTACCATACAAACTTCTCCTTGGTCACCCATGGATCCATGCCATGAGGGTCGTTCCCTCCACATACCATCAATTCGTTAAGTTTCCCCATAACAACAACGAAATCACTATACCAGGTGGTCCCAACCCCTTTCAATATTGCAGTAATCTAAAAGGGACCATTGAACATCAAGTTCCTATAAATTGAAAAGCCTCAACGTCTACCTCATCATAGTACATTGATCCATCTTATCTAGTCAAAGCATCCCCTCCATCCACTAAACCTTCCAAACCTAAGGTCTAGATCCATGAAAGAAGATATGGTGAATACATGGAGAGGTTATTTTTTGTCGGGAAGCTCCTCATATCTCAAAAAACTAATGAAAAATATTGTCCTCCCAAAATAAATATAAAAATATTATCCATAATCCCCCTACCACATCCACCCCACACCAAGTGGGGTGAGTTGAGTGCAAATGTTCTATAGGTGAGGAAATTTCTACATGGATTTAAAGATGAAAAATCTAATACTAAGCCTAAGTAGTTATAGGTTGAGAGATATTAAAAAGGATTCAAGTTCATGAAACAACAAGGTTATGATGGACTTAGTGGTATTGGCTTGAACAAACATGGGATGATAGAACCAATATCACCTCCTTGATTTTTGAAGAAAACTGGGTTAGGGTATGTACTACCAGAGGTGAGTCATCCTAGTACAAAGTTTCCCTTGAGTGAAATCATTGGCACTTCAAATAAAATTGAAACATCTGAGGAATAACATACCAAAACTGACTCCAATGAATGGGAGTGGGATTCTTGTACCTCCAGTGACTATGACTTAGCTGAGATTTTCATTAAACTTTACCTATCCTCATCCCAACCTAAACCCATGATTGGCCATGATTGGATCAAAACATTTTGGGACCCTAATGATACCTATGTATTTACCATATCCATATATTCATTGAGCCTTACCACTATTAATGATGACTTACCCCTTGTTTACCCACTACTAATAGATTGGGATCAACAAGGACCACCAAGTTGAGATACATTCAAGAATGAAAAAGAAAAAGATGAGTTCATGGGACTTCAAGAAGCGATTGCAAGTGGGGATCATAAAATTGGTTTTATAATAGAGCTAACAAACTCAACATATTTTGGAGAGTTTGTCCTACCTAGTCACAAAAATGAGAAAAATGAGAAAAACAAAAAAAAAAGGATCTCTAGGTGAAAATCAAAAGGTTCCTTTAGACTAAGAAAAGTAAAAATAAAGGATGTATCTAAAGGTGAAAACATCTCTGAGATGCCTAAGGATGGAGGGTTTGATATTCTCCCTATAAATCAAGAGAGATCACCATTGTTGATGGAAAAATTAGAAGAAGTCAATCTTGGTATATAGGATTATCCTAGAATCATTCATTTTACAGTATCTTTGACCACCAAAGAAAATTAAAAGTTTATCACTTTCTTCTCTGAGAGAAAAATCAATTTTGCGTGGTCATATGAAAATATGCCTAGGTTGAAAATGTGTGTGGTTATACATAATTTTCCATTGGTTCCAAACACTAAACTAGTCAAATAGAAATTAAGGAAAATGCATCTATAGATCATGCTTCTAGTCAAAGTAGAATTGAATAAAATTTTGGATATTAGTTTCATTTGTCCTGGCATAGACTATGTATAATGGATATCTAATCTTGTTCATGTTACCAAATCAACTAGTGGAATTAGAGCATGTACAAATTTCAAAGATCTAAATAAGGCTTGTCCTAAAGATGATTTCCCTTTGCCTAATATTGGCATCATAGTAGAACTCATATTGGTATATGAGATGTTATCACTTAAGGATGGATTTCCAGGATATAATTAAATTAGAATTTCCCTCAAGGATCAACATAAAACAACTTTCATGTGTGCTTGGGGTACCTTTTGTTGGAATGTTATGCCATTTGGTCTTAAGAATATCAGAGCTACATATCAGAGGGCTATGACTACCATCTTTCATGACTACATGCATACATTCATGGAAGATTATGTCAATGAGTTACTAGAAAAATCCTTATCAAGAGATAGACATCTAATAGTATTGGATAAGATTTTGAAAAGGTTGGAAAAATATAAAGCCAGGTCAAACCTAAAGAAGTGTTTTTTTGGAGTGCAACTAGGAAAAAATATAGGATATATAATCTCTCAAAGAGGTATTGAAGTTGATCTTCCAAAAGTCAAAGCTATCATGGACATGCCTCCAACAAAAAATACAAGTCAATTACAAACTCTATAAGGAAGATTATAGTCTATTTGAATGTCCACTACACTCAATTAGTAGACAAGTGTCACCCATTTCAATATTTCTATGTAAAGGAGTCCCATCCATATGGATTGAATGTTGTCAAGAAGAATTTCAAGAAATGAAGGATTATCTATTCAATCCACTAGTACTAATTCCTCCCATGGATGGTAGACATCTAATATTATACATGTCAACAAATACATCAACATTGGGGGGCATTGTTAGAAAATAATGATAATGATGGCAATGAATGAGCTATCTATTATATCCATTGCACTCGTAGGAAATGAACTTAATTAAATCCCCATTGAATGAGTGTGCCTTGTAGTATCTTTTCCACACAAAATATTAGACATTATATGTTGAACCATTGAACAAAATTGATAGCTAAGATTGATCCTTTGAAATATCTACTCAATAGAGCAACCTTGATAGGTCAATTAGAAAAATGGGTCATGATTTTGAGTGAACACAACATAGAATATATTAATTATAAGGAAATGAGAGGAAAAGTAATAGTTGATCAAATTGGATATGCATGAGTAATAGTGGACCATCCTCTAGTGCTAAATTTTATGGGTGAATGTATCTTCATAATAGAGACTTCTATGACATGGAATTTGTACTTGATAGATCTTACACAAGTCATGGTTCAGGAGGTGGTATCTCTTTTGTTACACCTCAAGGGGATTCAATACCAAAATCATACAGACTAGCATTTCCTTGCACAAATAACATGGTTGAGTATGAAGTATTATTAACATGACTATGAATGGATATAAAATGGAAAATCAAGAATCTTCAATTTATGACAACTCATTGCTAGTTATTTGTTAGGTTAATGATGACTATGATACAAAAGATGAAAAGATCACACCTTACAATCATATGGTCGATAGTTTTAAGCTATAATTTGATGTCATCATTTTTGAGTAGATCCCAAGAATCTAGAACAAAGCAAAAAATATAATGGCAGTTGTTGGATCTCTTTTGGATATACCTAATAACATGCCACAGTATGAGTTCTTGGTCAAACAACTGTTGATCCCCATGTTTGATGTCCCCAAATCTGAACTCATGTGTGAACTTGTTGGTCCTGATTCACCTTAGTACAAATATGTTTATGACTACCTACATAACCAAACTATCCCTCCTAACATGTCCTCTAACCAATGTAAGGCCTTTATGTAACAAGTTTCCAAATATGTCATCATTAGTGATACACTTTATTGTTGTAGCGTAGATAGCACCTTCGTAAGATGTCTTGATTTAGATGAAGCACAAATGGATTTACAATCTGAGGTACACAATAGTATATGTAGAGCTCACTTTGCTACTACTACCTTAGCTAAGAAGCTTATGCAAATAGGATGTTATTTGCCCTCTATGGAATGTGATGCTTATCACTTTGTCAAGAAATTTCACCAATGTCAAATACATGGAGATCTTGTGCATGCACCTACTCAGGAACTTCATCTAGTTACATCACCATGGTTGTTCTCTCAATGGGGACTTGACCCCATGGGAAAGATCCATCCTACCTTCGCCAATGGTCATAATTTTATGCTTGTTACAACCAAATACTTTACCAAGTGGATCAAAGCTATTCCAATGACCTACATCATTGGTAAAAAAATATCCAAGGGTATGTGCAAGATCATGATGGACCAAAAAGTGGTGATATGTAAGTGATATGATGGCCCATGTGGCTCATGACTTTTTTTTACCCAAAATTGATGAAATGAAAAGGGTTTTTAAAGGAGATTCTCATCTTTCCACCAATATAAATTATTCTTTACTTCGAATTTAATAAATAATTATTATTCATTTTCTATTTGAATTACGACTAAAGTCTTGATTGATAGGCTGATTGAAAAACATTTATAGCTTTCAAACGATATCACATTTTTTGAATCTGAAACATGTATCACATTCTATTCTTCATATACTATAGGTTTAAAAAAATAAAAATTTAAATTCATGAAGTTTTGACCAAGTTAAGGTGGTCAGACATACGATTTTTTATATTTTTTAAAAGTTGTAATAAAAAATTCATAATTAATTATTTACTTGGAAAGAAATTACAAAAAAATATGCATCGCATCGGGACATGAGTCCTCTACTTATATCTATAATATTATAAAAAAATATTATCATTTTATTGTGGTTAGGGTGGTCAGACAGACACCTGCTTCTTATTTTTTCCCTAAAATTTAAATACTACTGCATTGAAATTTCTAATTTTTACCAAATAGATTTTTTTATTTTAAAAATAAACCTAGTATTTTAGAAACTAAATTCAATTTGGTAAAAATTCTATTCTTACATATTTTTGAAATAATATAGATAACTTATTCAAATTTTTACATCAAGTTGCCTAACTCTGATTTTTCTGAATTTTATTGCCACTTAAGGGTTGTTTTTTCCATGATGATCCTGCACATACCTCCAAGTTCATCCTTAATTACATCACATGTTAGTATTATGTGCCCCAAGCCATCATCATGGACAAAAACCATCTTTTCAAAAATTAGGATGCCTGTGAATTATGCGAGAGGTTCCATATCCAACATCATTTTGCCACTCCATATTACCCCTAGGGCAATGGTCAAGCATAGACATCTAACAAGACTATCTCAAAATCATAAAGAAGACTAGATCAATGGAACTAGTTGTGACTAGAATATCCAACTTAATTCTACATTATTGGCCTATCATACTAGCATCCACACCCCCACAAGAGCCACTCCATATTCCCTCATTTTTGGATTTGAAGCCATTCTTACCATTGAGGTCAAGTTACCATATTTGAGAGTATCTATGCAACAATTCATTAATGGTGAAGAATATCATATATCCCATTTGCATGAGCTAGAATCATTGGATGAGAAGCAACAAAATGTATTTGTCCATTTACAAGCATATCATAACTATATTTTTCATAGTTACAATAAGAAAGTTTGAGTTACGCATTTTGACATCGATGACTTAGTTTTGAAATAAAATCCAAAGAATCAAATAGAGAGAGAGAAAATAATAATTTTTGAGCCCAATTGGTTGGGTCCAAGTTACATCATAACAATAGCATATGAATCTGGAGCCTATCAACTTTCTACTCCTGAAGGTGAAGCACTACCAAAGCTTATCAATAGTATGCACCTTCATAGGTACTATACCCAACTTTTAGAGAATCCCATCAAAATTCAAAAACATGAAAAAAAAAAAAAAAAGAAAGTAAAAGAAGAAAATAGTGAAGATAAATAATCTTTCCAATAGTGAAAACCACTTTAGTGGCGCTTTGGGCAAGTACCATGGTGAAAACCTAGCAAACAGGCACCATGTGTAGTCAATCTTTGCTCCATCATCCATTATTAGGGTAGGTGCATGGAAATGGGTAGCAATTTCGTGGACACCCTAAAAAAAAAAAGTTGAAAACCATAACACAAGTGCGTTATAACACGCTCACATTATGTCTTCTATTAAACCTAGGCAAGGTCTTGGCGGCTACAACTACAAAGCCATAACACGAGTGCATTATAATGCACTCACGTTATCGACTGTTAGAAGCAAAAAAACAAATGCAAATCTCTCATTTGCATTTTGACTAGTTTTTTTGCTGCACCCGTGGCCAAAAACCCCAAAATATCGTGCTCGTGTTCTACGAGAAGAATTTCTTCACCAAGAATCCGAATTTCTTTGCAACAATGGTTCCATGACAACGAGGAGCTGTAAGAGGTAATGATTCTATGCTTTTGGTTTTGAATTTGTTATTTTTACGTTGAATTTGATATCTATTTGTTTTAATTTTTAGGAGATGCAAATCAACCTGTAAACCCTCAAAATCCTCAATAGGAGGACCAACCAAATCCTCAAGATCAAAATCAACCACAACATCAACCTCCTCCACCAATCACTCAACCACCTCCTGGCACTCAACAAAATTTAATGAGTGAAATTGAGAACAACAAAAAAAAAATTGAGGATTTGATCAATAGGTTGAGTGATCCAAATGGTTCAACCATAGAAAGAATGACCCTAGCAAATTCATTGAAAGATATGTTAAGAAACGTAGATTCAATTAGCAAACAAATAACTCGATGGGAAGATAGGAGGCAGGCAGCTAGGAAGTATTATGCAAATAAACTATTATACAAGGATGTGAAAGATTTAAAAATAACAAAAGGTGATTTGTGCTCATTATTCTTTGACCCATGCACAAATCAAAATCTTACCCTCAATGCGAGGAGGTTTCCTATCCATTGGTGCCACCACCAACAAATGAAGGAGCGGTTTTATGATAGGTGGTACATGGTCTTCGATTACCCATCATGCAAAAATTGTGAGGTCCCACAATATTTCCTTAGGAAACTATACAGTGAGTTCATATTGAACAAAATCCCAAATTATTATGATATGAGGGATTTCCAGGGGAGAGGTGGGGGGTAAGCTCAGGATAGACCTGGTGCATAGCCGGATCCTACATGGAAAGGTAGACGAGCTCTAGCTAGGCCACCTCATGAGCACATTGTTATGCCTTCCATCTTGAAGGAAAGTGCTGACGTAGAGACATTGCAGGCAATCAACACTTTGACCTAGAGTATCATCCATCATACTAGCCCTATTCTACAATGCCATCCAAGGGAGTCTTCTAATGGTGGTCTTCGAACACATGTGTGTCAATCTTGCTGGGCTGCTTGTTCACATGACCCCACTGACCCTCAGGAGACTAGTACGCAAGATCCATCTGCAGCTATGGAGATGGAGAGGGCAGCTAACATTTTGCATGAGGCATATGGCATTGATAGTCAGGTAAAAGTTAGTGCATGTGTTCATTGAATTTAATTTATTAAATTTCAATTTTGAAATGCAAGATTAACTAAAAATGTTCTATGATTTTAATAAAATTGCAGGGTCACAGTGTTCACCAACCTATTTTTGCAATACACCTATCGCTAGGGTATGTAACTAGTAAAAAATTATAAGTTTATTGCATATTAATGGCATTGTTTTATGAATGGTAATTTAATATGAAATTTTGGATGTTGAACAGACTAATATTGGAGGTTTTGATGGAACACTTCCCAGTGGTGGTGGATTTACTCAAACCTTCACGTAGGTAATAGAATAAAGAGTTTAACTAATGAATCAGGTACTTAATAGATTTGAGTAGTTTATACATGCAGATCGTTGACTACGTTGAATAATTTGTTGTTTTATTTTAAGTTGTTGTGAGACGATACACCTCGGAATGTGACAAGGGCAATGGATATTAGTGTGACATCTTCTATACAATCCTTGATGGCTCTAATAGAAGAGGTATGAGGAAAATTAGTAAATTTTAATTTACATTTTTTGTTATAGATGTTAGTTAGTGAGAAATCAAACCATTATTGATTCACGTAGTTTCTGTCTATTTATATGGTTTATACAGGGCTTGAGCATGCTTGAGCATGGGTGTGAGGATATTTTCCTCATTGAGAGAGATCATGAGATGGCTATAAGTGATTATTTTGTCAAATATATCATTTTTTATAATGTAATTTCTATATATTCATGTCTTTACTTCTTATTGTAACAGTTAAAACTTCACCATGAACTAAACCCTAGGAGGAGTAGCAGGAGCACTCCACGAGTGCAGCAAAAATGAGTGACAAACCTATCGCCATCCAAGTGAAAAGGAAAGGGAAAGATTTTATTTCCTGGGCATGGAGAGCAATGACTTTTGATTCTAGAGTCCTTTATTGTATGCCTGCATGGTAGTTTTGTACATATTTTTTATTGGACATATTTGACATTGTATGCCTAGATGGCATTCTCGTAAGCCTATATGGCTATTTTGTACATATATTTCATACTTATATCAACATATATTTATGTATGCCTACATGGCTATTTGGTTAATACAAATATCTTTTTTCGATGCCTGTCCATATTTGCATTCTAAATTGATGGTTCAATAGATATGAGTTACGTATATTCAAGTGTATACTTTACAACTTACGTGTATACTTTGTGACTTACGTGCATTCGAGTGTATACTTTGTGGCTTACATGTTTTCATGCATATACCTTGTATTCGTGCATATACTTTGTTTTAATTTGTGTATACTATGTATTCATGTGTATACTTTTTGAGGCTTACATGTTTTTGAGTACTTGTACTTCCCTTATTGACATGTACATGTTTGACTTATTCATGTGTATAATTATTAATTGGTTAGCCCTAGCATTGATCTATGTCATCCTTAATGCATGATCCTTGAGATGGAGTAAGTACACCCTCAAGGTCAAAAGGAGTTTCACATGCATTCTTCGTAGGCTCATTTTGGTAGTGAAACCAAAAACCTCTTGCATCATTGAAACGAATTTTTTTTTCCTTTATAGCAGGTCTGAAGCCATTATCATTCTCCATCATTTTTTCATGTATCCACTCCCCATTAATGGTTGTCTCATGACCTTCATGAAACCAAGCACTTATCTCGTTTGTGATAGAAGAAATGTATGAAGATTTATCTTCCTCCTTATGAACCATTCATTATCATGAGAGATGGGTTCTTGTGAACCACTACTGATGAATCATGGGTCAATGAGTTTGACTTGTAAAACTACATGATTGAATCCTGATAGCAATATCACAATATTTATATATCTAAATGTGTTATTTCCTTCAGCTAAAATGTGTGCTTATACTTATGTGATTGATGTATGTTTGTGTATGGGATCATAGTAATTTCTATTTGATGATGCTATTGTGTCTTTAAGGTTTATTTATTAAAGGGTGCATGAAACAAGTTTTAAATCCTTACAAATCTTTGAATTTCTTAGGTTTTTCTATTTGTCGAGTCTGGGCTCCGAGCCCGAGTCCAAGTCAAAAAATGGCTTGTCAAGTCCAAGGCGAGTCCTAGTCTTGTAACACTAGTGTGAACACATTGAGGAATAATGTATATGCCGATGAAGAGAGAACCCATCCTTGTTTCCAAACAAACCATGGTATAGATATGGTTGGTCGAGATAAAACATCACTCTCCTGGATAGTTCAAACCATAATCTTTCATGGCTACAAACACACCTTCATTATGTGTTTTCTTGATCCTACTGAAGAAATGGTGGAACATGTTGTAGATCAAATATTGCAACCCTAAGTCCACAAGAAGGTTACTTGTCCTAATTTCCGCAAATTTCTTTAAGATGTTCATCCTTCTTGAGTAATGTGAACTATTGATATTATCTAGATCTTTGAAACTGTCTGCAATCATGTGCAATATTGTAGAAGCTAGAGCTATATCTAATACTACAAATGATTGCTCAATGGAATCCTGATAGCAATATCACAATTTGACACATTGTAGAAAATACCTCCTACTTATCAATTGATGAGCTAAAGTGATGTGGAGTCCTATCCCTCAAGAGCATTCTTGCTCTTCCCAAGACCTATTCTTTGGTCTTCCTAGGGTATTCCTCTCTACCCTACTCAGGGATCACTCCTAAACCCCTCTCACCATGTAAGACTCTCCATCAATTTTAAATTCTTCTCCATCACTCCCAATCCACCACTAAGCTTCCTTGGGCTCCACACTGACCCAAAGTGTCCTAACCACTCTAGGGCTAGGGAAGGGTATCATAGTTGTCCCTTTGTTTATCTGTCTCCTCACTGATCCATATTATTGGATTCTTTCACCTTTTACCCATCGCTTTCTTGAAAAACTCAATTTTAGGCCTTGTAGCCTTCTGCCCCAATTTGGCCTCCTAGAACCCATTTTCTTGACTTTTCTCACAAACAGTCTTAACAACCCCCAAATTTTTTTGTATATTATTTCTTTTGACCATCAAGGCTCCAAGATTTACTAGGCCTTAGGTTCTACAAGTGTTCATACATATGATTGTCCTCAAACCCCCTATTTTCAAGGGTTCCTAGAGTTTTTGGCTCTTTTTCCTTCTTTGAGGGCTTCAACGACCTCCTCAACTCTCCTCCTGGCACACACATGACTAAGATACATGTGCCTACACTCCCATACTCTTGATTGGCACAAAAAAGTCCATGTAGCAACTCTCCTTGCTGTTCTCCAAGCTACTAGCCAGAATGCACTTGCACTCGCCTAGTGCTTGATGATTTCATCACCTTCCCTAAAAAACAAGACCCAAAAAACCTATATGTACACTATTTACATAGTACCAAACTTGATTCCAAGTGGCCATGAGAGGAAAGCCATGGGAAGTCAAGTGGGACTCATTATTCACAAAACTGGCTTGAATCGGCAATGAGACCAAGAACACCAAAAACTTGCAAAAAGATAACTAGTCGGTCTAGATGACTAATATACTGCTACACAAGGTAAGTAATTGACACAAATGGAAGAATCAAAGCATCAAATAAGTCCTTTCAATCCACTCTTGACTGGATGAAGGCTCAAACACAGAAATTCAATGAAAACTTGCTCTCTTCCAATCACAAAAATGTACTCTCCAAGTCTCAATTCATGAAAACAATCCTCCAACCCAGGTATTAGGGTTTTTCTGACCTTATATACCTTTCTCCCACGTGCTAGGACCCTTGGGTTGGGCTTAGAGCATCATTAATTCCATTTTCCAACTTTTAGGACAAATAGCCAAGGCAACATTGCTAAAAATGCTCACAGTGTCCAAGACTTACCCAAACCGCAAGTCCCTAACAAACCTATTTCCAATTCACTCATCAAAAACACTCTTGGGACTTTACATCATAGTCCTTATGCCCTTGGTGGTTGGCTAGAACCACCTACAACCCAAAATTGCAAAGATCTCTCCAAAAGACCTTAAGGTGCTCCTGCACCATTCTCCCCCTGCAACAAAGAAGTTAAGGAACCTATGGTGTCAAGAGCTCCTCACTAATTCCATGCTTCTTAAAGTCACTTTTTACTATCCAAGTAGCCTCTGACTCTAGTTGATGTCTCCACTTCACTAGGTGCTCCATGTATGTCTTGTGCCTAGTCTTCTTCTTCACCCTTGAGTCTAGAATCTTGTCCACTTGTGGTCTGATCTGATCAGGTACCTTGAGTTTATCCACATCCTTACTCACCTCAACACTTTACTATTCCTCATCCATTTCTGGTCCTTTATACTTCACCAAGTCTTCACATTGAAGATAGGAAAAATGGACATCTCCTTCGGTAACTCCACCTTGTATGCATTGGATCCATACTTAGCCAACACTTTACATGGCCCTATCCTTTTCATCTACAGCTTACTTGGTATGCCTTTCTGTAGTCTTGCCTTGTTCAATTATACCATCACCAAATCACTTATTTCAAATTGTAGATCTCTCTTCCCTTCATCTCTTTTAGCCTTCAACTTCTGGTTAGCCTCCATTAATGTCTTCTTTACCTGCTCATGAACCTCTCTAATTGACTGAGCAAAATCATCAGCATGTCCATTGATTCCTTCATAACCTTTTAGGTCTCTTAGCTCAAGTACACCCTTTGGATGTAACCCATATACAATTTCAAATGGGCTCTTACTAGTAGGCCTATTTGTGCTATCATTGTAGGAAAATTCTTCTTGTGAAATGAGTTGTTCCCATCCTTGTCCATACTCCTTAGTTAGACACCTCAACAAGTTACCAAGTACCCTATTTATCAAGATTTATGGTGAGATTCTCCTCTTGAAGTTTCTTCAACACAAGTTCTAGGTGCTTCATATGTTCTTCTTTTGTTTTGCTAAAGATGAGGATATCATCTAAGTAGACTACCACAAAGACTCCTATAAATTCCTTCAAGACCTCATTCATCACCCTCATAAAAGTGCTAGGTGCATTTGTAAGCCCAAATGGCATTACTAACCACTCATATAACCCCTCTATGGTTTTAAAAGCTGACTTCCATTCATCTCCCTCTTTCATCCTAATCTGATAGTAGCCACTTTTCAAACCAATCTTGGAGTAGTACTTAGCACCCCCTAAATAGTCCATTAAGTCTTCTATCCTAGGAATAGGAAACCTATATCTAATGGTTATCCTATTTATGGCCCTAGAATCAATACACCTTCTCCACTTATCTCCCTTCTTAGGTGCCAACACCACTGGAACAACACATGGGCTTATGCTTTTCCTGATCAACCCTTGGTCCAAAAGTTCTTGAACTTGCCTTGCTATCTCCTTGTTCTGCTTTGGTGTCATTTTGTATGCAGCCTTGTTAGGCAATGTTTCTCCTGGTACAAAGTCAATTTGATCACTGATTTCCCTCTTAGGTGGTAGTGTAGCTGGTGTGCTTTCACAAATGATATCCCTGAATTGATCCAATAGTTGCTTCACCTTTGTTGTCATAGGTAGCCGAGTAGGTGACTCCTCCTCCTTTGGCTTCAACATGATTGCATATACAACTCCTTCTTCCTCCTTCATGTCTCTTAGAAATTCCTTTCCACTCATCAAAAGTACACTGGATTTTCCTTTTTCACTGTGCCTTCTTGGGGAAAAAACTTTATGGTTAAGCACTTTTGCTGGAGTATACTGGAATGGGTGACCTCCCAGGAAGGCCTAGTGCCTCACCTCTATGAGCATCACTTAGATGCAATGAGTGATAAGTGGGCCATTCAGTATCATTTCAAATTTGTTGCTTTAAGCAACTTACAAATTTGCAACTTAGGACTCCTCCAACCTAAGGGATCGATCCGGTGGAACATAGCTCTGAGTGATTCCACGTGTTCGGTGCAAAAGAGGACCATGCCTAGTGTAAAAATACCTATTTGGATGTGTTGGAATAGTTTGCTTGGTCACACAAGTTGCAGAACGAAAGTTGCACCACTCTGCAACTTTGCATTGCTTGCATTTGATGCTTTTTCCATCAAGTGAAAATCTGCCACCACTGGAAAACCACTCCGAGATAGCCAAAAATGAGAGAGATTTTTTTAGATAGGCTCAACATGATCCTATAGGATCAGATGAGAATTTTCTAAGCATCATGCAATTTGAGTAATAGCATGCTAAAGTTTGCAGCCATTTTGCACTTTGGACCCTTAAGGGATTGATCCGGTGGAATATAGCTTAGAGCGATTCCACATGTTTCAGTGCGAAAGAGGACCATGCCTATCGTAAACATACTTATTCAAACATGTTGGAATAGTCTGCTTGGTCACATGAGTTGCAGAGCAAAAGTTGCACCACTTTGCAACTTTGCACAGCTTGAATTTGACACATTTTCCATCAAGTGAAAATCCACCGCCACGAGAAAACCACTTCAAGATAAGTAAAATAGAGAGAGGTTTTTCTAGAGGGGTCCAACACCTTTCTGTAGGATTAGAAGATAAGTTTCTAAGTGTCACGATATCCAAGTAATAACATGCTGAAGTTTGTAGCTATTTTGCATTTTGGACCCTTAAGGGATCGATCTGTTGGAACATAGCTCAGAGCGATTCCACGTGTTTTAGTGTGAAAGAGGACCATGCCTAGTGTAAACATACCTATTCAAATGTGTTGGAATAGTCCACTTGGTGACACGAGTTGCAGAGCAAAAGTTGCACAACTTGAATTTGACACGTTTTCCATCAAGTGAAAATCCGCCGCCATGAGAAAACCACTCCGAGATAGCCAAAATAGAGAGAGGTTTTACTAGAGGGGTAAAAAACCTTTCTGTAGGATCAGATGAAAAGTTTCTAAGTGTCACGGTATCCAAGTAATAGCATGTTGAAGTTTGTAGTTATTTTGCACTTTGGACCCTTAAGGGATCGATCCGGTGGAACATAGCTCAGATCGATTCCACATGTTTCGATGTGAAAAAGGACCATTCCTTGTGTAAAAATACCTATTTGGACATGTTGGAATAGTCCGCTTTGTCACACGAGTTGCAGAGCGAAAGTTGCACCACTTTGCAACTTTGCACTGCTTGAATTTGACACTTTTACATCAAGTGAAAATACGCCACCACAAGAAAACCACTCCAAGATAGCCAGAGCCGAGAGAGGTTTTTCTATAGGGGCCCAACCCCTTTTTTTAGGATTAGACAAGAAGCTTCTAAGTGTCATGGTATCCGAGTACTAGCATGTTGAAGTTTGCAGCTATTTTGCACTTTGGACCCTTAAGGGATCGATCTGGTGGAACATAGCTCAGAGCGATTCCACGTGTTTTGGTGTGAAAGAGGACCATGTCTAGCATAAAAATACCTATTTGGATGTGTTGGAACAATCCACTTGGTCACACGAGTTGTAGAGTGAAAGTTGCACCACTTTGCAACTTTGCACAGCTTGAATTTGACATGTTTTCCATCAAGTGAAAATCCACCACCACAAGAAAACCACTCAAAGATAGCCAAAATCGAGAGAGTTTTTTCTAGAGGGGTCCAACGCCTTTCTATAGGATCAGACGAGAAGTTTTTGAGTGTCATGATATCTAAGTAATAGCATGCTGAAGTTTGCAGCTATTTTGCACTTTAGACCCTTAAGGGATTGATCCGGTGGAACATAGCTCAGAGGGATTCCATGTGTTTAGGTGCAAAAGAGGACCATGCCTAATTTAAACATACCTATTTGGATGTGTTGGAATAGTCTGGTTGGTCACACGAGTTGCAGAGCGAAAGTTGCACCACTTTGCAACTTTGCACTGCTTGAATTTGACACTTTTTCCATCAAGTGAGAATCTGCCACCACGAGAAAACCACTCCAAGATAGCCAAAACCAAGAGATGTTTCTCTATATGGGCCCAACACCTTTTTGTAGGATCAAACAAGAAGTTTCTAAGTTTCACGATATCCGAGTACTAGCATGGTGAAATTTGCAGCCATTTTGCACTTTGGACCCTTAAGGGATCGATCCGGTGGAACATAGCTCAGAGCGATCGTATGTGTTTCAGTGTGAAAAAAGACCATGCCTAGCGTAAACATACCTATTCAGATGTGTTGGAATAGTCCGCTTGGTCACATGAGTTGTAGAGCGAAAGTTGCACCACTTTGCAACTTTGCACTGCTTGAATTTGACTCTTTTTCCATCAAGTGAAAATCCACCACCAGGAGAAAACCACTCCAAGATAGCTAGAACGGAGAGAGGTTTTTCTAGAGGGGCCCAATACCTTTCTATAGGATTAGATGAGAAGTTTCTAAGTGTCATGGTATCTGAGTACTAGCATGCTGAAGTTTGCAGCCATTTTGCACTTTGGACCCTTAAGGGATCGATTCGCTGGAACATAGCTCAGAGGGATTCTACATGTTTCGATGCAAAAAAAGACCATGCCTAGCATAAAAATACCTATTCAGACGTGTTGGAACAGTCCGCTTGGTCACACGAGTTGCAGAAAAATGTGTACAAATTGTTTACATGACCTTTATATGACCTTTTTCACATTGTTTACATTTCAAAATTCAAAGTTTGCAAATTTTCCTACTCAATGCATTTACAGAACAAGGTGCTACTACACCAAACATGAACTTCAACCTTACAATATTTGAGTATATCTCATTATGTAATTAAATCTTATTACAATGCCTCTGGCACTTCATTCTCTTAGATCTTTTACAATGTCACTCATACATTCAAGATTCTCTTTAAATGTCTACATCATAGGTGCTTATCATGAGGTTAATTTCAAATGAGTAACTTGAGATTCCCTCGCTAAGCTTCACATGCTCTCTTATAATGGTTTGAAATCAAAATTGAGATTTTTCAAAATCATCAAAATAAGTATGTTGCATTTCTTTTTTGGCTAAGATTTTCTTTGATGGCTCTTAAATCAGCATTTTCTGCAACAAAAGATCAATCAACCCTTAGTACTTTACTTACAAATACGCAAAGTAAAAGAGAAAAAGAAAGAGCATCCAAAATGGAAATGAAATAAAAATAGATGGAAGGCACTTACAGATGTTGCATGTAGGCATCAAAATAAGGATGTTGCATTTCTTTTCTAGTTGACATTCTCTTGGATGGCTCATATATCTGCATTTCTTGCAAGGGGACACCAATCACTATAAAAGAAGATGATAGCATTGGCATCAAACAAATTAATGTGCATACAAGTATAAATTAATAAGAACCAATGTGCATATACTTACAAATTAATCCAACGAGCCATTCGGGTCTACTCTACTCTTTATTGTGTCAATTTTTGCCTCATGGTCAGACTCACAGACCTTCCATAACGTCTTGTTCAAAGGTCTACCCCCATATTTGGTCAAATGAACATTGGATGCCACGACAAGATTTGAGTAATGAAGAATCTTACGATGCATGTCAAAGTCCTAAAATAGCCAATGTTTAACACTTGAATGTGGGTACCTTCTAAGCCATGTTCCAGTAACCACAACTGAGCCTGTAGGGTATTCGATGTTTTCTCCATCTATAACTGGGGCCTCCAATTTCTTTTTGGTCTCAACACAATGACACAAGTAATAGTCTATTCCCTCTTCATTGTCTTCATCTGCAATAACAGCATAAGCATGCCCTGCATTGATATGTGCAAAAAATCTCTTAAAATTTCTCAACATTACGAATACAGTACAAAGTAAGATCTAATGATATGGAATTTCAACAACTAAAAAAGTAGATATATCACCTCGTTGAACTAGATCTGATATGTGGTCAAAGTCGACCGATGGTTCTATCTATGTCAGTTCCAATGTCATTAGAGGGCAATACGTGTGAAGTGGACTAAGATAACCTGTGAACCATTTGTCAACCCACTCCCTTGACACACAATCATTCAAATCTTGCATTGTACATGAAGAAAAAAAGTATGCCATCTTTCATGTATCGATACTCCATGAACCTGTATTTGACATAAGGAAAGAGTGTACCTCACTCGATCCTATTAGTGTACAACAGTCTTCATATGGTGCAATGTTAGTATCATCCATCAACCAAAAAAATCTATGAGCTGAAGATGTACCTTCATTACCTGGACCCATCAAAGCATTACACCACTCGACAATTGATTTTGCATCTGTTAACTTTTCATTGTCTTTATACTTTAACTCTTCTCATGCTAATGCTCTTTTCACACATGCTCCCCCTTTCCATGTCTAGCCTCACAAAAGTTCCACATATGTTGAACACTTATAATGACATGCATCCTGTACAACCAGTAGAACATGCACGAGTTGTTGAACTATGTTGCACAGTTATCAGACCATATTATATCCTAATCGTATTCTATGCCCCTCTGAGCCAAACCATTGTAGAACATCTGGAAGCAACCTTGCACGAACTCTGGAGAATGTGTGTGATCATCACTAATGTAAAAGTGGTACTCCCTCAATACCTTCCTTTGCTCATCTGTACTATCAAATGCATTAATGAATGCTATGTGCACAAATATTGAAACTTGTGTAGAGTTGTAATACTGTAACTACACCTCATGTTGTGGTTGTAGAGTGTAGCTCTCTACAAAGTCAACCACAGATACTATGCTTCCAACTGGAAAGGTGTCCTTGCATAGCTTGAACTACGTGTCCAACCATTGGGCTCTATGGGTATGCATTGCATACTCAGACAATATACTATCATGAAATGTGGTCATAAATTTGTACACCAGAATCTTCTCAATAACCAAATCACACCTTTTTGCTTGAGACCCATCTTTTGTAGCATATGCCACTATTTTATACTTCCCGAACTCTACTAGTTTTTGTCCCACCTCATCTGTGCTTTCCATATGTTGACCAACTGGTATACGCTGGAAGCCACCGCAACGCTCGCATGAACCATCCAAGAATGTTGTCCTATAGAATATCTAGCCATCCTCTATTTCACATAATTTTTTTGATAAGAACTCTCTTGAATATTTTGGTGGTGCTTCTATGCCACAATCTTGCAAAACATCATTAGTATGCAAATCTAAACATATAGAGCGATAAACATCGTAATGGTTAGAAAATTCAATATGTAGTCTACAAAAACAAGTAGTGCATGTGTGATTTATCTTGACATAAAAAGGTTTAAGTAGTTTAAAAAATCTTTGAGAAATACTAATTTGAGGATAATCATTTTCAAATTTCCGAAAAAATTGGGTTTGAGTCATATCCAAAAAATGCTTTGGATGTGGCTCACGATTCTGACTACCAATTCTCCTCCTTACTACATCCCTTTGATTTGGAGATGGCCTTGTGTTATTCTTCCAATACTCTTCAATTAGTGTTCTCAAGGCTTCGACAACATCTTTATCTTTTTGTGACAGTCTCCCCGAGAATGCCCATAATTCATTTGTATCATTGCCCTCAATTCTTTGCTGCCTTTGAATGGCTCTTGATAAAAAAATTCTACTAATTCTTATTTTTTCACTAGTCTTTTTAATTAGGCAAGCTCTCTTTGTTTGACAACTTACCAAAGTCTATGTAATGACACGTCGGGTGACATTACTATCCTTTGAGCATGAGTTCTTACCCACACTCTCATAAGCATCCATTAGATTCTTCACAATAGTTTCTTCACTCGATGCATTTGATGTCCTCAACCCAAGAGTCTTCATGATGTTCCTATACTTTACACCCCGCATCATTTCAACAAATAGTTGACATCTTGTAGTCTCATTTAGCCTTTCAAAGAATTGTTCCCAAATCTTATCAGCATATCTTCTACAAGTGCGTGTTGAAATCTTACCTTCCATGTGCTGCAAAATCTTATCATCAATATTAATCAAATACTTTGACTTTCTATGCAAAATTCTTGGTGGTTTTCTCCTAGGTACATACATCTCAACATTAGGAATTTCATCAATATTTAATTGAGGTGGGCTAGATTGCATACCTTCGATCGAGGGTGGAGAAGAAGACATACCTTGAGGTTCATATAGGAATGATGGCATACCTTCTTCATCAATTTCGAGTGATGATGTACTCTCAACTTGAGATGTGTTGGATGGTGCCCAACAACATTCACTTGTGGTAAATGGTGTCCCTCCATATTCACTTGCAGTAGATGGTGTCCATCCATATTCACTTGTGCTAGATGGTGTCCCTCCATATTCGCTTGTGCTTAATGGTGTCCCTCCATATTCACTTGTGCTTAATGGTGTCCCTTCATATTCACTTGTCATAGAGGGTGTGTCTCCAACTAAGGTATCTGAATCTGTCTTACGACAATGCTTTCACATAAATGCTTTTTGTGCTTCCAATTTTCATTCTCTTTTTGACGGTTGAGGTTCCTCTACAATCGGGTTGTTTTCATCAATCGTTTCCAATTTCTTCTTTTCACGATATGCCGCCACCCAAACTCTCTCCTTTTCTTTCAAGGTTTCGTTCTCTTCGTCTGTTAGTTTCCTCTCTATCTTTTTATTCAGCATGGCAGATAATTTTATCTGTACCATGGTAATGAGATGAATATTAGTTCCTAAAAAATGTATCCATTCAAGATAATTGAAAAATATGTCATTGAAGGCTTCATTTAAATAATACTTACAATCATTGTGTACAAAAGTAGGGTCTTTTATTGTTGAACATGCCTTGGAACAAAACTAATGACAATAGGATCTATGGTTCTTAGCTCAAACAAGCACTTTTCCATGAGAATTTGTGGAACCAAGGAGTGATTTTGAAAAATTGTTGGTGCAGGAGCACCTTAAAGGTCTTTTGGAAGATCTTGGCAATTTTGGCTTGTAGGTGGTTCTATCCAACCACCAATGGAATAAGAACTATGATGTAAAGTCCCAATAGTGTTTTTGATGTGTGAGTTAAGGAAAACTTAGGGTAGTCTACAGCCTTGAAGTTTGGAGAAGCCTGAATGATGAAATTAGGCAAATTAGTCCATGTAGACTTGGCAATTTGTCCTAAAAGTGGGAAAAGGGCATTAATGATGCTCTAAGCCCAACCCAAGGGTCCTAGCACATGGGAGAAAGGTATATAAGGTCATAAAAACCCTAATTGAGCATGTCGGAAAGCTATTGTACAATTTGGAGTTTTGGAAGGGGAATTTGTGAGTTGGAAGAGGGCAAATTTCATTGAATTTCTATTTTTGTGCCTTCATCCAGTCAAGAATGGATTGAAAGGACCCGTCTAATGCTTTGAGTCTTTAAATTTTTTCACTTAATTACTGTGTGAAGTATTAGCCATTTAGTTCAATTGCTTTCTGTTTTGCAAGTTTTTAGAGTTTTTGGTCTCATAGCCGGTTTAGGCCAGTTTTTGGAAATAATGATCCCCACTTGAATTCCCGTGGCAAGGCTACCATGGCCACTTAAAATCAGGTAGGGGACTATTTTTACAGTGTATATATGGTGTGTGGTGTCTTGATTTGTAGGGGAGATGGTGAATTCATCAAGAACTAGGCGAGTGCAAGTGCATTCTGGCTAGTGGCTTAGAGATGACAACAGTAAAGAAAGTTGCTAAATGGATTGGTTTGTGCCAATAAATAGAAAGAGAGTGTGGGAACATGTATTCCAGACATGTGTGTGAAAGGAGGAGAGTTGAGGAGGTCATTGAAGTCCTCAAAGTTGGAAAAAGGAGCCAGAACCCTAGAAACCCTTGAAAATAGGGGGTATGAGGATAGTCCTATGTACGGACGCCAAAGGGACTAAAAACATAGTAAATCTTGAAGCCTAGGTACCACTAGAAATATTCTATAAAAATATTTGGGGGTTGTTAAGACCGTTTTTGAGAAAAGCCAAGAAAACGGGTTCTAGGAGGCTTAATTGGGCAAAAGGCTACAAGGCCTAAAATTGGGTTTTTTCAAGAAAGTGATGGGTACAAGGTGAAAGAATCCTATGAGATGGATCAGTGAGGAGTCAAATAAACAAGGGGATAGTGATAATACCCTTTCCTAGCCCCTGGAGTGGTTAGGACACTTTGGGTCAGTGTGGAGCCCAAGGAAGCTTAGTGGTGAATTGAGAGCAATGGTGAAGAATTTGAAATTGGTGGAGAGTCTAATGAGGTGAGAGGGGTTTAGTAGGGATCCCTAAGTAGGGTAGAGATGAATACCCTAGGAAGACTAGAGAATAGGTCTTGGGAAGAGCAAGATTTCTCTTGAAAGATAAGACTCCCCATCAATTGTTGAAGGAGTGATCTATGTAATGAACTTTTGACCTTGTGCAAGGTATTTTGAAGATGTTTGATGCTTTGGAATGGTCTGGGAAGGCTCGGGTATAGGAGTTTCTATAAAAAAATTGAAATGTGCACATGGTTTGGGAGATACATGTGAAAATTTTTAGATGCTTGGCTACTAGTAATGTGGACAGTGAACAAAGGAACTAAGTTTGTATGTAAGGGCAGACTTCTGAAATGTTTCATTTTTGTTGTACTAACTCAAACAAAGATTTATTAAGCAAATAGTGGTTTGGTTGTGCCTTAAGAATTATATTTTGTTTTTGTAAACAATGGTGCCATTATGGAATATTTAAGACAACTTGTGAATGACATAATCATTGGTTGATGTTTTGAGGAACCTAGTTGATTGTAATAAGTTATTTTCAAGATTTTCAAGGTGTTTTGAAGGTCCTTAAGGAATTGGGAACTCTTAATGCTAATTTGAGTATACGAATCAAATGTTTTGTGAAGGGAAATATAGTTAAATAAGTGTTTCAAGAAAGGTGTTGATTTCTTCCTTTGTACTGCATTAGTTTGTACAAAGGTATTGGAAGGTGTTTGGACCCTTCAGAGGAATGGGAGAGGCTTGGAGTTGTCTTAAAGGATGAATTTTGGTGAATGGTTCTGAATTTCTATAATTGGCAAGTGTAAAATGGTAATTGGAAAGTGTAAATAATTGTGTATATAATTTGGTAATTTAAAATGTGCATTGACAACCTAAGGTTATAATGACAAACAAAAATGAAAGCAATCCATAATAGAATGAAAGAAAATTTGTAAAGACTTCACATACCTTAAAAACCAGACTTTCAAATGGAGGAGTTCAACCCAACTATGTAGCCTTAGCTTCTTCTTTCTTCAAACTCCACAACAATTTGACTTGTTCAAAAGCTTGTTCCCTTACACACTTCAATTGTATATTAGTTTTCAATGGAATTCAAACTTCAATTGATATTATATGTCTTTCAACATGGAAACTCTGCTATTTCATGCAAAGGTGGTAAAAAGATCATGGAAAAGGTGATGGAATGTGAAAAATATGCTTGCACACTTCAAAACATCATCAAAAAGATATTTTTTGTCAGAGCACGCGTAGAACCAGGGAAATATTCAAACTATGGGCCTTCAAATCATGGGTATATAGATTTTTAACCGTTTTAGTGGAGTACAAAACACGCTCGCATTATAACGCGCACATGTTATAATGTGAGCGCGTTATGTGAAATTTGGTTTTCTTAGTGTATTTTTGAGAGTATAGGAATTTCTAAGAGAGTGGGAGGGAGAGAGGGGGAGAGTGGAAGATAGAGAGGGAGGGAGAAGGGAAGAGTGGGAGAAAGAGAGAGGGAGGGAGAAGGGAAGAGTGGGAGAAAGAGAGAGGGAGAGAGTGGGAGATAGAGTGGGAGGGAGAGAGGGGAGAGTGGGAGATAGAGAGGGAGGGAGAGAGGGAGAGAATGGGAGAGAGTGGGAGAAGGGGAGAAGTGGGCAATGGGACATAGAGACATAAAACCTAAACCCTAAACCCTCAACCCTTAAACCCTAATCCCTATACCCGTATACCCTCTAAATCCCTCAAACCTTAAACCCTAATCCCTCAACCCCTATACCCTCTTAATCCCTCAAACCTTAAACCCTAATTCCTCAACCCCTATACCCTCTTAATCCCTCAACCCTTAACCCTAATACCTCAATCCCTATACCCTCTTAATCCCTCAACCCTTAAACCCTAATCCCTCAACAATTAACCCCTATACCCTCTTAATCCCTCAACCCTTAAACCCTAATCCCTCAATCCCTATACCCTCTTAATCCCTCAACCCTTAAACCCTAATCCCTCAATCCCTATACCCTCTTAATCCTTCAACCCTCAATCCTCAACCCTTAAACCCTAATACCTCAACCCCTATACCCACTTAATCCCTCAACCCTTAAACCCTAATCCATAAACACATATACCCTCTTAATCCCTCAACCCTTAAACCCTCTTAATCCCTCAACCCTCAATCCTCAACCCTTAAACCCTAATCCCCCAATTCCTATACCCTCTTAATCCCTCAACCCTCAACCCTCAACCCTTAAAATATAATCCCTCAACCCCTACACCCTCTTAATCCCTAGACTCTCAACCATCAACCCTTAAACCCTAATCCCTCAACCCCTATACCCTCTTAATGCCTCAACCCTTAAACCCTAATCCCTCAACCCTTAACCCCTATACCCTCTTAATCCCTCAACCCTTAAACCCTAATCCATCAAACCCTATACCCTCTTAATCCCTCAACCCTAAACCCTCTACCCTTAAACTCTAATCCCTCAACCCCTATAACCTCTTAATCCATCAACCCTTAAACACTAATCCCTCAATCCCTATATGCTCTTAATCCTTCAACCCTCAACCATCAACCCTTAAACCCTAATCCCTCAACCCGTATACTCTCTTAGTGCCTCAACCCTTAAACCCTAATCCCTCAACCCTTAACCCCTATACCCTCTTAATCCCTCAACCCTTAAACCCTAATCCCTCAACCCCTATACCCTTTTAATTCCTCAACCCTAAACCATCAACCCTTAAACCCTAATCTGTCAACCCCTATACGCTCTTAATCCCTCAACCCTTAAACCCTAATCCCTCAACCCTTGAACCATCTTAATCCCTCAACCCCTATACCCTCTCCTCAGCCCCGTAAGCCTAATCCTCAATCCCTATGCCCTCTTAGTCCTCAGCCCTCAGCCCTCAACCCTTAAACCCTAATCCCTCAACACCTATGCCCTCTTAATCCCTCAACCCTTTAAACCCCTGTCCCTCAGCCCTAGCAGCTGAGATGCCTCAACCCTTAAACCCTAATCCCTCAACCCCCAATCCCTCTTGATCCCTCAACCCTCGATCCTCAACCCTTAAACCCTAATCCCTCAATCCCTATACCCTCTTAATCCCTCAGCCCTCAGCCCTCAACCCTTAAACCCTAATCCCTCAATCCCTCTACCCTCTTAATCCCTCAACCCTTATACCCTAATCCCACAACCCCTATACCCTCTTAATCCCTCAACCCTCAATCCTCAACCCTCAACCCTTAAACCCTAATCCCTCAACCCCTTACCCTCTTAATCCCTCGACCCTCAACCCT
>CM021102.1:412414820-412488857 GCA_007115665.2 Sequoiadendron giganteum | reverse complement strand
CACACTCTCAAGTCTCTCCCTTTCACACCCTACCTACATAACCCTCTCTTTCTCTTTGTCTCTCTCTCTCTCTCTCCCTCTCCCTCAATTCTCTCTCTCCCACCCCCCACTCTCTCTCTCTCCCTCTCCATCAATTCTCTCTCTCCGACCCCCCCTCTCTCTCTCTCCCTCCCTCTATCCCTCCCACCCTACCAAGCTAAGTCCCCCTCAATCCAACCCCTTCTCCCCCACTCCCTCTCTCTTAAACTCTCACTTCAACCCCCTCTCCATCTCTCTAGACTCTCTCTAAATTCTCCCTTTGTCTAAAGACATACATAAATGCATAAATACAAGCATAATACATTTGTACATAAAATCTTACATCCATACAAGCATAAATACATACATGTACATAAAAATATATCAGCATACATTAATATATTAGCATTAAACATAAAGTAAGACATAACATGAGCGCATTATAACGCGCTCACACTATGTGCTAGTAGACATGTTCTCCGTAAAAGCAAAAACCATGTCAAAAGTGAGATATAACGCGAGCGCGTTATAATGCGCTCGCGTTATATCTTGCTTTGGGAATTACCGAACTTTAAGCTTGGTATTGCCTTGGAATTCCAACCCAAAGGCTTGGAGGGCATTCCTAATGACCAGAGACGTGTTTTTAAAAATCCACCATATTTCTCATAATTGAGTTCGTGCTCACCGTCAGGATTGCACGTGGTTCAATATCGAAAAAATTGAGCACATGGGTAATGTTGGGTTATCTCTTAGCTATCCAACGATGTAATTTTTTTCACTTTCTGAAAATGTTAAGTCTTTCATCCATAATTTATTTTATCTGTATGTCTTTTTTTTGCCAAAAAGCAGTGCTTGGTATTTTTTTCATTATAAATTAACTGTTCATCAATTTTTCAAATAAATTACATTTTTAGAAACTAGACTCCATTCTACAAAATAAAAAGTTAAAAAGAAAAACAAATCAATTAGTTTCCAAAATTTGTAGGTGTAGCACGACCAAAATTCTAGTTTTAGGATATGTCTATTTTGCAAATTAGTAACAAATCAAATATTCATTAAAAATTTATTAGAAAAATTGTGCATCAACTACATACTATTAGCTAACTTCTGACTGTTGCAATTTTAAAAATACTAAAAAAAAGTCCACCGTACGAAGGTCATACAAGAGTTGCTATGTTATGTTTTTCTGACAAAAACAACACCAATTTGTGTATGTCCCTCGTTTGAACCCCTTAATATCAATCATTTCCAAAATAAATTAGTAGTTTAGAAAGTAGACTCGGAGCATTGAATCCTTCTTTTTGTTCCATCTCAAAATTTTGAGTCTAAGTATCCTCAATTTCACATCCAAGGTCAGTATTTCATGATTTCAGAATAAAACTGTCCGCTTAAGTCCCCTCTTTGGGAACCATCTTGGTGCACTTACCCTCAAGTCTCTTGCTGAAAAACAAAGTGGTCATTTGATTAAAGTGTTGAGAACAGATAGGGGAGGAGAATATGTTTCAAGAGAGTTTTAAAATTTTTGCAATGATCATTGGTCTTATATGACATGCTTCATTCCTGAAACTAGACTTGGTCAACAAATCTTGTCAAAATTTCTGATACATGTTATTGTGTCTTTGAAACTAAATCCAATTCATCATTGGTCTTATACAAGGTGTACCATTCCTAAAACTAGATGCTATCACTATCAAAATTTGATCATACAAACAATCATTGGCAAATGATCTAAATGGTTGTTGACTCTATTGGTCCAATTTTTTTTATCTATTTATCAATTTATCTTTGGCCATGTTATTATGCCCCTCAAGGATTTCCCAAGAAGGATTTAGAGGAGCGATGATTGTTCATGACCTATTTTCTCTTTGATTTCTATTTTTGGTTTGTCTTGGCAATATGAATGGGGCATCTTTGTTCCTTGTATATGTCTGAATTTTCCATTTGGAATAATCCAAACATCCTATGCAAGCTAAAGCTCAAATAAAGTGCTTTCTTGTATCAGGATCAATATGCTTTGTGGTTACTTCCTCACATGTTCTGACAAGGATCTATGGTTTCTAGTTTGTGTCATGACATTCCTTATCTATCACGTGTGAATTTTTGCAAGGGATAACATATCACACCTTGGTGTATTTCATACCTTGATGTTAGTCATCCATTTCCATAATAAGTTCTATAATGATAATTATGCAATCAAATACTTGAGCTTGATCATTTACTATTAGCAAAGATATCTTGATAATAGTCACTATTCATCTATTCCATTCCCCCATTTTTTCCTTTAATTTTCCATTTATTTTCACACTAACATCCCTTCCATCCATCCCCATAGACATGCTGATGACGTATTGTGACACGAAAAAATAAATGCATTAGTAGTACCATCCTGCATCCATAATCATGTTAGGACATTATAAGTATCATTATCATATGCATATTAAGTCATCCATATTATGTAATTTCACTTTATAAGCTTGACTTATTTTGTATTTAGTCTCAAAAACCCAAGGACAAGAATTACTTTCAATTATTTTCCTTAGTTTATTAAGAATAACTTCAATGTTTAATGCTGGTGGGTTTATTTGATTTATATATTGAAGCTAATGGATAATATGCTAATATGAATTCTAATATGTAATCTAGAACAATAGCTGAAAATGAAATATAGCTACTCAATAAGTTCACGATTTTTTATTTCCTTAGCAAAATGTAAATGTGTGAATCTGAGATAAATAGAGGTCAGTCATAATCGTTTTTTCTCATCTGAAGCCTTTCTTTATGCTACTTGACCTCCTGTCTGTGTATCTGATATGTAGCACTGATTAATGTAGCCTTGCTTATATGATTGTTGGCTCCCTAGGAGTGCCTTGATCTACTAGGAGAGATGCATAAACTTCAAACTTCTCCCATCCATCCCCATTTGCTTGAAGCATACCTCTTTTTTATATCCTCGGTTGGTGGAAAGACATAGCTTACCATCACATCCCTTCAAGGAACATGTCCCCTTATGGAATCCCTAACTCTTCTTAACTAATCTATGCTTCTCTAATAGAACTCCCAATAGAGACAAATATTATTCTGACTGAGGTTGTTGGCTCATCATATGTTTGAAGGATGAGATGCGGCCCCCAAAACAAGCTACGATAATATTTTAGACGCTTGGATTGTTTTGACCGATCAGATTCCACTAATTCCACGTATTCACCATCTTAGATTATAATTGTTTCTCTTACCATTTAGACATTGCACATATAACATAATCACAGTAGGATATGATTATTTTCTTTTGATTAATGAAGTCACGTCTATTTATTTAATTCCACATGATAAGTGTTGGGAGCAGCAAATTCTAATGAGAGACCCAATAACCACTATGCGGTTTGATGAAGACAATTCTTGGTGCCAGATCATGCTCCACGTCAGATAATTGGCAGCCAATGATTAGTATAAGGAGTAGTGGTGATGAATATATACTTGGGATTTTTTTTTATGCTCTCCACAGTTAATCTTACATTCTCTATGTGGCTTAAATCATACATTCATCTTCACAGAGCCGTAGGGAGGTGCGATAGAGATACAACTTATGGTGGCAATAATGTTTGGGTTAAGTACCCGATAACATTCATGTTTAGCAGAGTATCATATCCGCCCTTCTATAGACTGACATTAAATCATATGCACAGTAATAGAAGTACTCGCACCAATACAAAAGAGATGGGCTTAATGTTAAATATATCAAATATTCAAGGTAAAGGCTTAATAATCACTCCAAACCAAAGCCATTGATCATCTCACTCATGAATACATCTAGAGGTATTGCTTAATTCTGATTCGGCCTTCTAACCTTTAATTAATTGTGATCTTTATTAATTGCTTATATAATCATGTATTTTATATTAATCTTTCCTTATTTTGATGTATTTATTTAATATGTATATTCATATTTTTATATTAGACTATTATAATTATAGAATTATTAGTGATAATTATAATCATAATGATATTTTAAATTGCATTTATTTATATTTATGTTTTTGATATTGATTTAGTTTTTCAATACTTCATTTTTTGGTGTTACGGCTTTGGGTACTTGGCACTCCTCCCCTCTCAACTTAAGGTTGGGATGATCAAACATCTCGGTTTCCCAATTTGGAAAATTTCTAGATTTATATCCTTAATCTAATAAACAAGGGGTTAGAAAACACATCCCACCTAATTGAGGCCTAGATTGAAGGCTTGCACATGAATTAGAGCCATTTACCATAATCATACTAGTTATCTGATCACAATCATTCACCCCAATAATAGTAAGTAGTAAATTATTAAATGTTGGTAAACTCATGGTCAATCATTAGGTCAATTGAGAAGCATTCTAATATCCTTGGAGGAATCAACCATAAGAGAGTATGGGGAATCATGACCTCATGGGGAACCTAGGACCCATCATGCCAACTCTTTCCCTTTCTCCTAAGATTTAGCCCCTTTGGGTTTACTTGGTCCCCCACCATTATAGAATGCATTGGTTGTTTCTTGTACGACACATTTGTCCTCCATAATGGAAACAATAGCCCTCCATTATAGGAAGTTATGTCCTTTCTTATAGAACACATAGGTTCTCCATTATAGGATGCAATGTTCTGCATCATAGAACACAAAGGTTCTCTATTATAGGACACAATGTACTCCATTATAGGACACAAGGTTCTTCATTATAGGATGTAATGTCCTCCATTATAAGACACTATGTCCTCCCTTATATGAAGTAATGTCCTCCATTATAGAACACAAGGTCCTCCATTATAGGATGCAATGTCCTCCATTATATGACACAATGTCCTCCCTTATAGGATGTAATGTCCTCCATTCTAGGACACAATGTCCTCCATTATAGAACAAAAGGTTCTCCATTATAGGGTGCAATGTCCTTCATTATAGAAAACAAGGTTCTCCATTATAGGATGCTATGTCCTCCATTTTAGATTGGATCCCTTGAAGATCTTCATTACTTTGGCTGAATTCCCTAAAGGACTCACCTCCATCCTTATCTCCCCCTTGGGTTGATGCAAGAAGTTGGGCCCACAAAAAGCTCAAAAAGTGAAAGTGTTTTTGTTGTTTTTCAGAATTTGTCACACTTGGGTTGAAAATTTGAGGCACTTACACAATGAATCTTAAAAAAACCCAATAATATGAAACTTATTATTTTGAATCTAGTTTCCAAATATGTAATTTATTCAAATACCCAGATGATAGAAATTAAATTTTGATAGGGATTTACAAAAATCAATTTTTAAAAGTTGTTTTTCATCATACCATGCACGTATACGGACACAAATTTTTGACCAAAATAAAAGTAGTTTTCTAATTCCTTTCGAGGAAGGAGAGCTAAAAACATGAAGATTGATGAGAAATTTTTTTGTAATTTTTTTTTTTAATTCAATTTTTATTGGCCTTAATTGTTGTTTTTAAAAATCAACGTGTACGGACAACATAATTGGACTTAAACTAAACATTTTTTGATTTTTTTTTTCATTGTGTAGATAATTGTCTAAGGATTGATGCCATATAATTTTTTTTACAAGAAACTTAACCAAAAAAAAGTTATTAAAATATTAAAAATACCTGATACTTCAAGTTTATCAGCTAATTTTCTGAGAAATTAATTAAAAAATAAGAAATATAATCCAATCTTAATAAAAATTATATATTTGGAAACTAGACATCATGTTCTCTAATGGGTTTTAATTTCATAGATTGACTCAAAAAAAAAGTTTGTCAACCATATTGCCAAAGATGGACATTTTTGTTGGCTGAAACTTCTCCTCTTCGTGGACCCAACTTCTTTCTTTTACCCCCTTCCTATCTTCTTCTTTTATTTGGTCCTTCTTTACCTTTATCTCCTATATCTTGATTAGAGTTCACTTACATGTTTAAGGCTTGTCTTCCTTTTCTCCCGCATTTGTGTCCAAGTTCCCGGACCTCCTCGCACTTGCGACACAAGTATTCCCTTGTAAGGTCTTTCTAACTGCATTGGTGCCTTGTTTTCTATACATTTTTGTAATAAAAGAAAAGCCCTTTCCTCTTTAGTTCCTCTTGGTATTGGTTCCTTGCGCTCTTCCTTCCTTTGGAAGGGTTCCTTTCATGTTGTCTTTGTAGGAGAATTTTGTGTTCTATCTATTGATGTTATATCCTCAAATTTCATTGCTTTTTGAATGGATTCATCTAAGTTCAAGGGTTATGATGCACTTACCATGCTCTTGACCAATTCCCTCAACCCTTCCACAAACAAGTAGGTGAGTCTTTCTTGAGAGATTTTGGGTACCATGAGAGCTAATTTTTAGAATTCTATGGCATAGTCTTCTACTGTTCCATGTTTTCTTACTCAGGTGATTTTGTTGGATTAAGTTTGTCATTGATGTCAAAGGTTACTAATGTGAGAGGTTATTCATTTCAAGGCAATATTAAAATGAAGGAAATTGTGTTTGATATTTTCTCATGACTCATTTTATGGTGTTTGTTGCACTAGTTTATCATTATTGGTGTATGTAGATCATTTGGTGGTTTTTGATCATCTCATGATGCTTCATGCAAAGGTAATGTTAATAAAAAGATAATTATTCACTAATTGTCAAAGGAAATTGCTTATTCATGATGTGCTCATGCTTGCTCATTCATGACAAATTCAATAGGTTCATGTTCTTGATCCAAACAAAGGGTGTTTGTTGATTCATTTTTACGGTGATTGATACATCTTCATGGTGTTGATGTATAATGCATCCAAAGAGTTGTTGAAGTTGTATTCATGGTTCATGTATCACAGAGTTGTTTCAGTGTTTTTTATGGACAAAGCACATAATTGCTTGATCATTCAGAATGTTGCTTCAGGATAAAGATCATTCAATGAGTTGCTTCAAGACAAAGTAATTGTTGATCACTCAATCGCAGAGTTGGGTGATCTTTCAAAGTACATGGTGGTATGATGGTAGCTATCACAAAGTTTCTTGTCATAGAGCTATTTTATAGGGTTGTTTCATTATGATTGAAGTGTTTCTTCAAGTCAGATAAATATTTTTTTTTCATCTCATGATGTTGGAAAGGGTCATTTTCGATGATGTATACATCTTAGAAGTTTGTTCATATGGTGTTATTGTTAAAGGTGGTGTTACAAAGGATCTTTCCATGAGTTGGTGTAGTAATTTCCAAATGAAAATGGTTGCTTAAAGGTTGTGATTACTTAAACTTTTTTAGGGTTCTTCATTAAGTCCTAAAACTCTAAAATGCTAACATCAAGGTCATTATGCAAAGGGTTTATCAAATTTTATTTTTATTCTAAAAAATCGGTGACTTACTATATCAAGTTAAAGGTAACTTAAGTAATGATCTTAAGGGGGTTAATTTCATTGGTAACCGACCTCTCTACCAGTTCAAAAATTTAACAATATTTATTCAAATGTTCAACACAAGATCAACATTCATCATTTAATTACATTCTAGTAGGTATTGAAGAATCAAGGGCTCGCATTTAAATATGATGAACAATTATTTCTAGAAGGTTGTGTTTTGACAAGAAGTTTAACAGTCACTTGGTTCATCTTTGATTTGTGTTTTTTTGAATATGAACAAATTAGTGATTACTCTGATGGTGCCAAAAATTGAAGATAATCATTCTAGTTTGTAGTTCTTTTTGAATTTCAATGTGGAAGTGTATAATAGGAGTGAGTGCATTGAGTTTTGGTTTGTGTGGAGGCCCAAGATTTGAAAAATTAATTGAAAAGACTTTACCAATGTATTAAGGAAGATTGAAATGAAAGTGTGATTAACAATTCTCTGTGACTATTTTCATTAAATATGTATTGTTTACATAGTATAGAGTGATCTATACATGATTTCCAAGTTTATGAGTAAATTGCAATTGAGGATTGTGCTTTGTGTGAAGGTGAATCAAGGTTAAATAGATGTAAAGACAGTGTATGCATTTGAAAAGTAAATTCTCATATGAACATGGGTGTATAAGTGTCATTCATTATGTTCTCTATTTGTGTAGAAATGTATTGTTCTTTTCACTGGTTAAAGAGATTAGAATAAGATCACATATGACTGATTTAGAGTCTTAATGATCAAGGTGTAAGCAAATTTGTTTTAGTGTCATTTGAATATTGTGATCAAGGTTTCAAAAGAGGAATTTACTACTTACACATACATCAGTAGAAACCTTTTTTGTATTTGTTGAGATGAGGGGAGTCTTGTAGAGATATCTTCATTCATGTATGCAAGGAGGATTATATGATGAATTCTTGTATGTGTGAATAAGGGAGATGGAGTCTTTTGTGGTGCAGAGATAGAGCAGTGATATGTATAGAAACAAAGTAACCCTCTAGTTTGTGCTTAATTTCTTTTAGATTTTTTTCTAGTGATGTATAGTGGTTTACTAGTGAGGTAGGTTGAGTAGCTAATGATGCTTGTTGTATTTCAAGTGAGGCAATTTGAGTAGCTAGTGATGCTTTTTGTATTGTCAGTGAGGCATGCAAGGTGTTATGTTTTTCTCTTGGTGGTTTACTATATTGTTTTTTATTGATCATATTTGATTCAAGTGATATGTTTTGATTTGTATACAATATCTAAAGTTTTTGAATTATTTTTAGTGGGTCTCTTTAAATAATCAAGTGAGTTAAGTTTTGAAATTGATTTTTCATTTGACCACTGATTCATCCCCCCCTCTCAATGGTCTTGTACTCCAACAAGCGGTATCAGAGCATTAGATCCATTGCATGAGTAATCAACTTGGGAGATCTTAGTAGTGGAGTACTTATTATGGGAAAAATCAAAATAAATAAAGGGGAAAAAAACCAAGTAGAATGCTAAACAACATGCACCACCTAAACCATATACAAAGGATGATGAAGAAGTGGTTATAAAATATGACTTACAAATGGAAGAAAATTCTATCTCTAGACCACCTTATTTTAATAGCACTAATTTTACATTTTGGAGACTTAGGATGGAGTCTTACCTATATTCTTTGGGATTTGGTGTGTGGACAACAATAGAAAAGGTTATCCAATACCTTCAATGCCTCCTTCTACTATTGATGAGAAGAAGGCTCTTGAATTTAATGCAAAGGCCATGGATTCCATCTTTTGTGGTTTTCCAAATGAGATCATTACTAATGATATGTATTTTAAGAATGTAAAAGAGGTTTGAGACAAGCTAGTCAGTATGTAGCAAAGTGATGTGTTGTTGCAAGAAATGGCCTTTCCAATTGACACAAGCTATGATATATCAAAAAGAGAAGATAATTTTGTTGTTGAGAATGTTGACAAAGAAAGAGACCACACTATGAGTGAATGTGAATACAAGTATGATGAAGATGAATGTGAATTTGTTCTTGAAGGCGAACTTATGAATTCCATAGATGATATCAAGAACCATAGAAAGGAGAATAAAAAATTAAAGTTGCAGCTTCAAGAAGAAAAGGATTCCAAAGCCAAGATACTTTTAGCCCTTGAAGAAGCAAAAAAACTGATTATAGATTTGAAGGTTCAAGTTATAGAAGTTAAGAAAACAGAAGAAGTCAAAAATTAGTTTAAGGCAAAAGAGGTTGATTGTGAAAGAGAGATAGTTTCTTTGAGAAGTGAACTAGAAAATTCATCTTCTAAGTTACAAAAGAGTCTTCAATTTGAAAAGAGCACTAAATTCTTAAATGAGATGTTAAGAAAGCAAAAATGTCACAAGGATACTACTACTTTAGGTTTTGAAAAAGGGTAGAGTTCTAAGGTCAGAGATGATCTTTTCAATTAGAACATAATTAAATACATAGGTTTGAAAATTATTTTTATGGTTATTGTTATTCATGTTATGAATTTGGTCATAGAGCAATAGAGTGTTGGATGCATGAAAATAAACCTAGATGTAATAAGAACTCTTATGAATGGTCAAGTAGAAGAAGCATGGTCATATGCTATAGATGCAATAAGTTAGGACATAAAGTATAGTATTGTAGAAGTAATTTAACAGATTATTTCAATCATCACAAGAAGATAGGAACTATGATAGTTTGGAGAAGAAAACAAGACCAAGAGAAAGATCCTAAACTTGAGCATATTGCACAAGACACATCATTAATTGCTTAAAGAGTAGTATAAGATCAAGGGGAGATGTTTATTGATTTATTATTCAACCCCATAGTCAACAAATAAAGATGATAGTGCTTGTTAAAATTTCTAGAAGATAGGATTAAGGTGGTTTTAGAATTGTAAATGACAAAGATCAGTAAAGAACTGATAATTAAATAGTTATCTTTCATGGTTTGCTTGTATCATTTTCTCATATGCTCATTTAGGAATAATCATCTGAGAAATCCTTTTTCATTACATATCAAGTGTGTATATCTTCATAAGTCTTGAGGAGAACATGTTGAGTAATGTTATCTAATTATTATTTTATCTCGTTGAATATCTCAATCATTGTTAGCAATTGATCGAGAATAGATATAGTGCTATGCAGTTGTAGGTGTACAGTAGCAGTGACATAACATGTAGATAATGGTATAGTATAGTGGAGTAGTGTGAACAATGGTACATAGTTCTGGGGCTTGACAGTGCGTATGGATTACATTCATGTCATCTTAGTCCATGTTTGTAGTGTTTGTGGATCTATGTGTATTGACAATGCTATGTCTAGCTTAATATTGATAGTTTGTTGCTTCAGGAGGAGCTTCCTTTTTGTTCAGAATTCTTAAATAGTAGTAATCTTAGACAATGTGGGAGAAAGGTTACTTAGTTGCAAATGGAACAATGGTTCCTTGATGCTAATAGTTTCTTGGATAGTATTTTGCAACTCTTACATGCAAGAGTGGATAGTAGTTGCTCTTGCTTGATATATGATAATGGCTTTGTAATGCTCTTCCTTTTTTTGTTTATAGTCTTTCTTTAATGCATAGTGAAGTGGAATATTGACTGCATAGCCATCTTTCATAATGAATACACATGGAGTATGATCTTGAAAAGCATAGTGGAGTATTGGTAATCATGAATTATGATAGTGCTATATATCTTAGTGTGTCGGAAATGCCTCATGCAATTCTTTGCTCAAGTGACAAGTGGCAGCATGGATGAGGATTGAAGTTAATATTTATAGTTTTTTTGTTTTTTTTTTAATTCTAACTTGGATCAAGAAAAACCATAGAGGGTAAATAACATGATGTAGACCTAAGATGGTATATTCATACAATAGGAAATTGACCCTAGTTTCAAAATATAATCCATAAAGATCTCTAAAAATCTATGCATAAAAGAAATGAGACAATGTCAAATTTAAAAGGGACAAAGACATGTCAAGCATGTTCAAGAATGGATAGTACCACCCAAGATGATAGTGAGTTCAATTTATATATAATATTGTGTGTTAATGGCATGCACAATACAACTAGTCACAAGGTAATATGAAGCTTATCCATGAAAATAGTGTTCAAAGAGATCATGACAGTTGAAACCTAAAGGGAGAAATGGCAGGAGACTTCAAAGGATTATCATGGAAAGTGAACATATTACATTCATCAAAGGGCTTGCTTATATTGTCAAAGTATCAAGAAAATACCTATAAGTATTATAGAATGCTCCAGATTCATGTGATGGTCTCACAAGGTGATTCAAAGAACAGGGATTGTTGCCTTGAGTCACTATTTAAGGCCTTATAAGTCAATCAGTAAATTCCTATTATGTATGGTTTGTACACATTTGATAGTTATTTCACAATGAGTGGAACAACGTAAATAATATTAGAAGAAAGTTCTTGATGAAGATGACTATCTTTGATGAATGCACACCAAACCTAAATATAGAGATAACAAATAGTTTGAAATTTTGATTAAAGATTGCAGTTCTTGTGACAATGGTAAATACACTAAGAGAGCATAAGTCTAATCAAAATAGCATAGTGATCTGTACACAACTAGTACATAGGCAGGTCCTTTTTGATATGATAGCCTATATTGAAAGTCTTATGGTGATAAGATTAGGTATAGTCACTTCATGAAGAGCATAGAAGGCTTGTGACACTATAGTCAAGGGGAGATGAAGAAAGGATCTCTGGTTCAAGAGTCACTACCCATGATAGTGTGAATATCTTTTGAAAATTAATAGAGCCATGACAAAGGTAGAAGCCTCAAGCATCAAGGAGTAAATAGAAGTAACATATGATAGTGAGACAAGAGACAAGGAAGTCATGGCCCTAGATGACGTTCTTGATTCAGGAGTTAGTGGTGCAATTGTTCTTGTTTTCTATAGCACAGTCACTCACAAGTGTAGATATAATGTGATATTTATTCACAACTTACATCACAGAGATATTCTTAGTTACAATGATGGTTTGCCTTGTAATAATCTTGTCATAGATATATATAGTGATAGTTTTTCTACTGCACAATATTGGTTTGGGTGATAATGGACAGTGTGATAGTGTTGCGTACCAGACATGACTCGCACATGGGTTTCATGCAATGTTATTTGGGTATATTGCTTTGACTGTAATATTCTTTCTTTTTCTCTCAAGTGCCAATGATATGTGAGTTGCAAATCTTAGTTAATTCTATTTAGTACGTTGACAGTATTGTAGCCAAGGTGACTGTTGCTACCTTTGTATGGAGCTCATTTGCAACAAGATTCCATTCATTTTTGTCATATGATGTCAAAGGGGGAGATAGATTTGCAAGCCCGGCAAGGATTTTCCATCTATGACAAAGGGGGGGTTTTTTTTATTAAGTTTGTCATTAATTTCAAAGGTTATTGATGTGAGAGGTTATTCATCTGAAGGAAATAGTGAAATGAAGGAAACAATGTTTGAGACTTTCTCATTACTCATTTCATGGTTTTTGTTGCACTAGTTTATCATTTTTGGTGTATGTGGATCATTTGGTATTTGTTGATCATCTCATGATGCTTGATACAAAGGTAATATTGATTCAAAGATACATATTCACTAATTGTCAAAGGAACTTGCTTATTCATGATGTGATCATGCTTTCTCATTCATGAAAAATAATGTTTATGTTCTTGATCCATCCAAAGGGTATTTGTTCATTCATTTTTATGGTGATTGGTAAATCTTCATGGTGTTTATGTTAAATGCATCCAAAGTGTTACTACAACTGTATTCATGGTTCATGTGTAACAAATTTGTTTCATTGTTGTTTGAGGACAAAGCACATAATCTACTGAACATTTAGAATGTTGTTTAGGATAAATATCATTCAGTGAGTTGCTTTAGGAAAAATTAATTGTTGATGAATCCCATAAAACCTTCCAAAAACATGTAGGTGAGTATTTATTGAGAGAATTTTGGTACCATGAAAACTAATTTTTGGAATTATGTGGCATAGTCTTCTACTGTTCCATTTTGTCATACTTTGGTGATTTTGCTAGATGAAGTTCGTCATTGATGTCAAAGGTTATTGATGTGAGAGATTATTCATTTGAAGGAAACTGTGAAATGAAGGAAACATTGTTTGATACATTCTCATGACTCATTTCATGGTGTTTGTTGCTCTAGTTTGTCAGTATTGGTGTATGTGGATCATTTTGTGTTTGTTGATCAGCTCATGATGCTTGATGCGAAGGTAATTTTGATACAAAGATAGTTATTCACTAATTATCAAAGTAACTTGCTTATTCATGATGTGCTCATGCTTTCTCATTCATGACAAATGATATGTTCATGTTCTTGATCCATCCAAAGGGTGTTTGTTTATTCATTTTTATGGTGATTGTAAATCATAGATTTTTCTGCAAGCTAGAATAACAATGTCAAATCTTAATCTAAACAATAATCTAAAATCAAACAACAAAGAATGAGGAAATAAACTAAATAATAAAACCAAAATGATCTCACCGAATATGCATTCACCCCTTCAAATTATCTCTATTGCTCTTCTCCATTTTACATTTTCAGTATTCTTGCCCTCAGATTTCTGTGTTTGAATGCAAGTATAGCTTTGTCGAGTGTCTAAGCAAAATATCGAAGAATAGTTTCTCTTCTCAAAAGTGTATGATTTCAGGAGGAATAATGATAATGACAGGCCATTTTATAGATTTTAGGTTTTCGAATGATTGGCTCAGATTGAAAGACAGATCAACGGACGAGATTGATGAATGCCATGCAATTTGAGTTGTGTCAAATAGAACGCGAGTTTAGGAAAGACTGCAGATAGAGACTAAGTTAGAACGTGAGTTAGAACACAAGTTCAACATCTTAATCTCCAAAAATAGACTTTGTATGCAAAAGCCAAAGTTAGAAGTTGAAGAATAATGCATTCGAATGCGAACTTGAGTTAATTAATTAAATAAAGATATTTAATTAATAAAAGCATTCATGCATATGAGTTAGAACTAGTTAATCAACTAGTTGTGACAGGGAGTCTTCTCACAGAGATAAACTGGTGTTGAATTCAAAGATAACTAGAGAACTAAAAATAGATCTCGAGTCAGAAGGTGAGTGAATGAATTAGATAACTGAATGATAGAGGAATGTGATATAAATAATCAAATATGAATTAAATGTTAATTTAATTCAACATTCGAAAATAAATTGAATTGAATTAAATAAATAAAGTAATTTATTTAATTTGACTGTTTGAAAAGGATAATATAAATAATTAAATAATAAATATTTAATTATAGATAAAAGGGGGTTAAATGAATAATTAAATAAAGATATTTAATTAAGAAGGAAAAGTATGATAAAGGGGTAATAATTAATTAGTTCACAACATAATTAAATAAATATGATTTATTTAATTAATCAAGTTGAATGAAGATTAATAATGAATTAATTAAAAGGGATATTTAATTAATAGAGGAAATATGTGTTAGAAAGGTTAATTAAATAATTAACATTATTTAATCAAGGCCATGGACTATAGAAAATTATGTTGAATGTGTACTCACAGGCCTAGACCAATTTCTGGTATCTACAATTTGCCCATCTTTGATACAATGTTGGTACAACGTTGTGTCAAAGAAAATATGCCCCGATCGTGCCCCAGCATGAAATAGGTTAAGGTATGCCCCCTCAGGAAAATTGACAATTTTTGAAAAGTTTAAAAAAAAATCAAGAAATATTCCCCATAAGTCAATTTGATAGTCAGAAACGCTATGGAGTTGACGGAAATGAATTTGGAGTTGATACGGTCGAATACGGGTTGTTTGAAGTTGAAAGATTACATGGCCAATAGATTAGGGCTGAGAAAATGCCATTTGAAACCCACCTATAAATAGAAATTAGGGCTAAACCTAATCCATTTGCACCCAGAGGAGATAGAAAAAGAGGAGATTTTGCTCTGACTCCTTGATGAAATGGCACCTATTCCATTCACTGCACATCAAGGTTATCAGATCCGGATGTTCAGGAGGCCAGCTGATGCAGGACCACTGGTATGTACCCGAAAATGAACTTGTTGAAATTATTTTTGCACACATTTTTAGGCATTAGAAAAATCTTTAAGAAAATGCAGTGCATCGTAAGCGACGCATATGCCATCATATTTGCCACATCTGACTGCGAAACGACACATATGCAAAAATACATTTAGGCTAGTTTAGGTAGTTTAGGGAATGACCACATGTGAAGCATAATGCATCGCATGTGTAGTTATGCAACACATATGCATTAGGAATAGACGCATGTGATATAGTGAACCGCATATGCATTTGTGAAACACATATGTTGCAAATAGAAGGTTAATGAAAAATGCACCGCATGTGGTTTAGTGAACTGCACGTGCAGTTGGTTGAAAAGGGTGGAAAAATATGCAACACATATGTAATATGTACCACATGTGAGGCTCTGTGTAACGCATTTGCAAAAATGCACTGCATCCATAATGTGAGTTGCATTTGACTGGTAAAATTTTTGAAAAAAAAATTCTAAGTAAAATTTGAAAATTCTTGACATCATGGTTTAAATGCAGGTGGTCCTAGATCCTATATACACGCAGGAGTCACGTCCAGATACATACGATCTGAGAGATAACCTGACTAGTGGAGAGATACGACTACTTTCTAGACTTGGTTTGCATCATTGCCTCTCGATGCCTGCAATTCAGGCAAACAGAGGGATGCTTACGACATTATGCGAGTGATGGCACTTAGAGACTTCATCATTCCATCTACCGACTGGGGAGGCCATTTTCACATTAGAGGATGTGTACAGGATTTTGAGACTGTTGATCAGAGGTGAGCGGGTGATGTATGATACCCAGCGAGGATTGATAGAGCTTGCTAGATTTTATCAGGTAGATGACATTAGGATGCTTGGGATGGAGCATTATGAGATTAGGTGGCTAGTTTTAGCTGATAGATACAATAGGATTGACTGCATTTTATGTACATTGAGAGGGGGTATAGTTCTACCAGATTGATGGGGTCATGGCTTTCCTGTGGGATGGGGGGAGATGCTGGTGGGCATGTTGGAGAGTGAGATGAGATATGCATGGGGTCCATGTCTACTCAGGATGCTTTATTTTCATCTGCACGACATTGTTTATAGAGACACACAGTCATTGAGTTGTGGGACTACTTTACTAATGGTGTGGGCTTGGGAGAGGATAGTTGTCTTTCATTCTCTAGTTACTGTAGAGAGACCGAAGAGACATCCTTATGTGTTCTGATATATAGGACATATCACATAGACACATGTTGGGGACATAGGGTATTGGAGACATGCATTGGACCTTCTAGATCAGTTTACATGGATTGTGAGGAGTGGCTGGATGATGAGAGACACTTACTATTCTGCAGACAGACGCAGAATCTCATTGGGAGGACTATTTTGAGTGTGCATATTATAGAGAGACATCTACCAGAGCGGGTCATGAGACAGTTTGGAGAGGTTCAGGATGAGCCTCGAGGTAGAGTAGAGTTTGCTCGGTCATCGAGAGAGGTTCTATGGTGGGGACCCATGATTCTAGTGGCCACTGCGGAGGTAGACATATAGGCATTACAGCCATTACATTGGGGTTGGAGTGATGGATTAGAAGATCTAGGGACTACGGCTGCATATGATGCATGGTGGGTGGTTCATCGCCCGATTCCTTATACAGATTCTAACCAACTAGCACCAGTTGAGAGACAAGGCACAGGGCCAAGAGGATGACAGAGAGGTGGAGGTCCCAATGTGGGTAGAGTTGGTGGTAGAGGTGATGGAGATGATGGCAGAGGTGAAGGTAGAGGTGGGAGACGAGGACGGAGAGGATGGAGAGGGGGTCAGGCTGGTGGACATGCACCTATTCAGGAGGCAGTAGCAGTTGATGTACCGATGTTAGACATCAGAGGGAGAGTGGATGTATAGGATGGGGGTGAGCATGTTGCAACGGAGGTAGTGGTTGAAGAGTGTGTAGAGGTAGATGTCAGAGTAGAGGATGTTGCAGAGGATGTAGATATGGATGTAGCTATAGACCCTCAGGGTATTTTGGCAGGATATGGAGAGGAGGATGTTGAGGATGATGTTGAGGATGATCTTGAGGAGGAGGCACCAATGGAGGAGCAGGAGAGAGAGCTCAAAGATCAGATTGTAGAGGGGAGATAGGATGAGGATGCTCCTAGAGATGGTGATAGGGAGGCTTTGGAGGAGAGACTCAAACTTATGACTGTAGAGTTTGAGGCGATGAGACTAGAGAGAGACAGTTCCTACACAAAGAGGGACAGTGCATATGCAGAGAGGGATAGTGCTCATATAGAGAGGGATAGTGCTCTCATGGAGAGAGACTAGGCTATAGCATGGAGACATGAGATAGAGCAGCAGTTCACAGAGGTTAGACGCCTTTGCATGGGTCCTCATCTGATGGCATGGTACGAGATTTGATCAGAGCGGTGGAGAGAGCTACATACTATAGAGATCTTTATGAGGCAGCAGTGCTAGCAAATAGACGAGATCCTACATTTTCAGAGGTGCGTAGTCAAAGCAGGAGTCATACTCGAAGTCAGAGGACATAGAGTACCAAGGGGGTGATAACTCCATTGAGGACAGGTCCATATGAGAGGCCTTCCACTTCGTAGAGAGCATCTCTGAGTCTTTTTCCACCACTATCACAGCGTGATAGTAGGGGTAGCGGGACATGATGATAGGGACTTATGTAGACATTTGTATTTTTGATCAGAGAGCCTGCAAGCTCATGTTTTATTTATGGTTACATTTAGACATTGTATTGTGACACACTATTTTTGAGCGATATATATATATGATTTTGGCAGCTTCTACATGATATGCAGTTCTATGTTATGGATGATGTTTTATTGCTATATGATCATGTTTCCTAGATGATGTATGTACATGTGTTATAAATGAGTGTTTCTATATGTTATGAGTTATGCATTTTATAATGATGTTATGGATGTCTTAATTTAGTTATGATAGTGGATGCAAATGTTCCATATGATGTTTATTTACATGTGATGGTAATATGTACATGCAAATTTTACATTATTTATGCTATGATGATGCAATGCAACTATGTGAAATGCTAATGGAATGTATGCTAATGCAAATGATCTAATGATTTCAATGTGTCACAAGACTTTATCATCATGTCGTCGAAGAGAAATGTTAGGATGAAATTAATTCAGAATGTTAGTAAGAAATAATTAAGGTTGATTGATTGAGAAAAAGACATAATCTTTGATATATTACCAAATACGCTATAGTTGCTTGTTATCATCATTGGGTGAGACATGACATAGATGGATAGTACACACTATGATATGAGATATACCATAGTGTATAAAGTCATCCATTTGCGAAAACAGACAGTCATAGACAAGGAGTGTCTTAACTCATACCAAGGACAGTATTGCCCCAGTCGTTTTGTCAAGACAAACCACAGACAGCAGACAAATAAAAGACAGGTCATGAGATGTCATTGCTCCTCTAAATCCTTGATCGGACATCCTTGAGGAAACTAGTAACATGACTCAAAAACCAATGTTGAAAAAGACAGTTGATAGACAACAGCCAAAGAAAAAGAGTCCTGAGACATCGTTGCTTCTCTAAATCCTGCAAGGGACATCCTCGAGAAAGCTAGTAACTAGACTAATTCACAAATCGATAATAAGATAAGACAAAAATATGATATAAAGTCATAAATCCAAATAAATGTATTCGCCAAAACTTGATCTTGTGGGACTGTTTGATGTTGATGTTTGACATAGTGCAATGTGAGAGAATGACACATACCACATAAGACGTTGAGTCTGGTTTTGACTTGGTGACTTCTATATAAGGCATGACAAAGCCTGGTTTCAGAAAGACACGTTTCGTATAAGACATTAGAGTTTGATGACATTGAAGTGACAAGCCACATAAGACTATGACAATGATGACGTCTGTTAACAAGAAAGAAATATCTTGTGTAAGACATAGGTTGATCATTTTGACAATGTGTTTGATATTGACTTAATGATAGTTTGAGATGTTTTTCCTTGTTGATGCATGACTTGTTTTAATTCCTTGACTGATAAAAAGTGTGTGTGTGCTTGGACAGTGTGATATGAGATGATACCTTAAACTATGATATGCAACTTGTGTGATAGTGATTGTGAATGAACCCTATTGGACTAACCTAGTGTGGTCTCGGGAGCTCATCAATTGATTAGCCTTGCCTATGTTGTACACGCAGAGACCTCATAGTTCGACACGACCAATGAATTTGAATATAAAAAGCATCATGATTTAAATGTGTGTGATACACCTAGACTGACAGACCTAATGCCTCGGGGGCACATCGATTGATGGCCTTGCCTATGTTCCAGTCGCAGAGGCAACATAGTTCGACTATGTCTATGACTGACTTAACATAACCAACTTGACATGAGTGAGTTGACTCTGTTTTTGGTATTTTTTGACATTTTTTTATTTTTTTTGGATTTTTGAAGTTTTCTAATGTTTTTGGGATTTTTTAGGACATTTTCAATGGTGGGACATTATGTACATAGTGTTAGGGCATAGAACAAGTATTTTCCCCTAGTCGGGAATAAGATTAGGAAGATGGAGTGGATAGTGTGATAGAATGGACGTTAGATGCCAATCATTCCAAGTTATGGATAAGACAACCATTTATTATGAGTGATGATGAAAAAGTCCAATTAGAATGATGGTAGACGAAAGAGTGAGTGTGACTACACATGGTGCCTGTTTGCTAGGTTTTCACCATGGTACTTATCCATAGTGCCACTGAAGCGATTTTCACTATTGGATGGATTTATTTCTCTTTACTTTTTGATTTTCTCAAAAAAAATTTGGTGTTACAAAGACACCTATTTTCCAGCTTTTCATCAAGGTAACCATTTTTTTTTTTTGTATTTTCCAAGATTAAGACATGGATTCCCAAAGACTAAGCATAGAACCTCTTTAGATGCAGACTGTTGATAGGTGACAAAAGCGGCTCTCCTTCAGGAGTAGAGAGTTGGTACGCTCCTGACCCAAAAGCTTCTGTGACAATGTATGGCCCCAACCAGTTAGGTTCAAACTTACCTGGTTTCTCTCGTTCTGCTTGGTTCTTAGGATTCTCCATTAATACCAGGTCACCAATATCAAAGTGTCTATTGAGAACCTTTCTATTGTAGCTATGACGAAGATGATTCTGATATGCTTCTAAATGATCTAATGCTTTCTATCTTCGCTCATCTAGCAGTTCTAGCTCTTGTAACCTAGAGACACGGTACTCTTCATCATCAATATGACCCTTCAAGGATACCCTAGGAGAAGGTATTTCAACCTAGATAGGTAAGATAGCTTCGGACCCGAATACAAGGGAATATGGAGTGGCGTCGGTGGGGGTATGGATGCTTCTGCGATAGGCCCATAAGGCAAGGTTAAGTTGTAGGTGCTAGTCATGACTAGCATCATTGACAGTCTTCTTAAGGATCCTAACAACAGTCTTATTAGATGCCTCGGCTTGGCCATTACCTTGTGCGTAATATGGGGTGGAGAAATGGTGATTTATGTGTAATTCTTCACATAAATGGTGTACTTCTTGGTTCTTGAATGGGCGGCCATTGTCTATGATTATGGATTGTGGTACACCATACCGACAAATGATATAGCTTAGAATAAACTTAGATATTTGTGTGCCGGTTATGTATGTCATGGGAATAGCTTCAATCCATTTGGTGAAGTATTCGGTGGTGGTGATGATGAATTTATGGCCATTGGATGATGGAGGGTGTATCTTACCTATGAGGTCGAGTCCCCATTGGGCGAAGGGCCATGGTGAAGTAATTTGATGAAGTTCTGGTGCTGGTGCTCTTATCAAGTCTCCATGTATTTGACATTGTCTACACTTCTTTACAAAGACATATGAATCTTTCTCCATTGTAGGCCACTAGTAACCTAGTCTCATAATCTTGTGGGCTAGAGTAGGACCACTCAAATTAGATCCGCATATACCCTCGTGTACTATTCGCAAAGTTGTTTGTGCTTCCTCAGCATCGAGAAATCTCATTAAGGCGTTCTCTAAGGTATGTCTATATAGGGTTTCACCGATGATGGTGTACTTGGATGACTTTTGGGTGAAGGTTCGATGTTGGTTATTGGACAAGTCTTGGGGTAAGGTTTGGTCAGTGAGGTAGTCAAATATGTCTTTATACCAAGGAGATGTAGGACCAACAATGGTACACACTATCGTAGTATCAGGGACATCATAAGTGGGGACCAATAGTTGTTCAACCAGAAACTTGAACTTAGGCACATTACTTGGAATATCCAACAAGGAAGCCACGGTTTCCATAGCATCTATAGCTCTATTTTGGATACGTGGTATTTGTTGAAAATTTATGTCATTGAAATACTGTTTGAAACTATCAGCCATCCTCTTGTAAGGTGCAAGCTTCTCATCCTTAGTCTCGTAATCATCATTTACCTGTCGGATTACCAGTTGAGAGTCACCAAAGACCTTTAGGATTTTAATTTTCCATTGAGTTGCCATTTTTAACCCAGTCACTAAAGCTTCATATTCTGCTATATTGTTGGTACAAGGGAAAACAATCATGAATGATTTAGGAATGGTATCACCTTGAGGTGTGACAAATAAGATACTAGCTCCTGAACCATGGTTTGTATGTGAGCCATCAAAGTACAGTTTTCATTCGGTCTTAATGTCAATATTAGAGAGAAACTCATCAAGAAAGTCTGCCTTCATATGTGCATTAGCTAACTAATTTGCAATCACCTATTCTTTTATAGCCTTCCTTTCGACATACTGAATGTCATACTCACTAAGTATCATGACCCATTTAGCCAATCGGCCTATTAAAGCTTCCTTACTTAGGAGGTATTTAAGTGGATCAATCTTTGAAATTAACATAGTTTGTCGATTGACCATATAGTGCCAAAGTTTTTGGGTAGCAAAGACTACCGCAAGATAGGCATGTTCTATGTTTCTGTAATTCAGCTCATAGCCCACTAAGGTACGACTGATATAATAGATGGCTCTCTCACAACCTTGATCATCATGTTGTGCGAGAAGAGCCCCTAATGCCAACTGAGTTGCTGAGATGTAAAGTATCAATGGTTTTCCTTTTGTAGGTGGAATTAAGACTAGTGGAGTAAGCAAATAGTCCTTAATTTGCTGGAAGGCTTCCTGACATTTAGGCGTCCACAAAAATGGTACTCCTTTCTTGAGTAGATGTTGAAATGGATGTATTTTATCTGCCAGTTGTACTATGAATCACCTAATGGATTGTAATCTCCCTTGTAGGGTTCTGAGTTGACCAATGTTGATTGGAGGAGGCATCTCTATGATAGCTCTTACTTTCTCTGGATCTACTTCAATGCCTCTTTGAGAGATGATATACCCTAACAGTTTCCCTGATTTCACTCCAAAGACACACTTCTTCGGATTTAACCTGACATTGTAATTCTCAAGCCTCTAGAATATCTTGTCTAAAACTTTCAAATGATCTTCCCTTGTTTTTGATTTTTCTATAATATCATCTACATAATCTTCCATAAGGGTATGTACAAAGTCATGGAAAATTGTAGTCATTGCCCGTTGGTAGGTAGCTCTTGCATTCTTAAGGCTAAACAACATAACATTGCAACAGTATGTGCCCCATGGACACGTGAAAGTTGTCTTGTGTTGGTCTTCAGTTGCTATTTTAATCTGGTTATATCTCGAGAAACCATCCATGAGGGATAGCATCTTGTATCCTGTTGTCATATCTACTATCATGTCGATATTCGACAAAGGAAATTCATCCTTAGGACATGCCTTATTTATGTCTCTAAAGTTTGTGCATATGCGAATTCCCCCAGTTGATTTAGTCACTGGTATAAGATTTGATATCCAATCCGCATAGTCTATTGTTCTTATGAATCCTACATCCAAGAGCTTCTTAAGTTCTGCCTTCACCAATAGAGCAATTTGCGGATGCATTTTCCTTAACTTCTATTTGACTGGATTAATACCTAGATGTAGTGGTAAATGGTGCAATATAAGATCGGGATCAAGCCCAGGCATGCCAGCATATGACCATGCAAAATTTATCTGTCTCTTTGTGAAGAAGTCTTTAAACTCAGGTTTTTCTGTTTCTGTTAAAGAAGCTGCAAAATATACCTTTCAAGGACTCTCTTCTATACCTATGTTGACTTCAATAGATTCTTCTACTAGCATTGGTGACTTTTCCTGCTCAACAGGGAGAATATTTAAACCTCTATTCTTGGGTGCCTCTGGGAGGTTTTCGCCCTCGGATACATCCTTTATTTTGACTTTTTCTTCGTCCAAAGGCGCCTTTCGGTTTTCACCTAGGGACTCATCATTTTCTTTTTCATTGTATTTTTTCTTTTCATTCTCATTTTTGTGACTAGAGGTGTAAATAGACTCCCCAAAGTATGCTTTATCATCCAATTCTATGGTGAAACAAACTTTATGACCCCCTCTTGGTATGCCTTCTCTAAGTCAAATGAACTCAGCAATTGCTTCGTCATTCTCGAATGTATCTATGATAGGTGTACCTTGTTGATCCCAGTCGATAAGTTCGGGATATACAAGGGGCATGTCATCATCAGAGTTTTTAAAGGTAGTTGTTGACAAGGTGAATATGGAATGGTTGACATGGTCATAGAAGTTTTGGACTAACTACTTCTTGTTTTTCTTCCTAGGTGCAGGTATACTCTGATGTGGGACTATAGTAAGGGCGGTATTGTCAGAAGATGGTTTATTAGGTACCCAAGATGCATGATCAAGGGTTTCCCAATAATAGTTCTCTTGCCATTCTTGGTTGGACAAGTGCTTCTTAGGACGAGGACTAGATGGTTTTGGTACAAGTTTGACATTTAGGTCCAATTCTCCAAATAGGGCATCTATGTTCATGGGATTGGTAGATGAAAGGGAATCCCATTCATCATCGCTTGAGTAAGGGGATTCATCGAAAAATGGAGGTTTATCGTAAACTGGGGGTTTGTCGTAAACTGGGGGAAGTGGTTCATGAGATATCTTGATGTCTGTGTAATCACTCACTTCCTCTTGAAAAGATGATGAAGTACCAAGAAACCCAATTCTAAGCGGTTGACACCCTAGCCCTAGATATTTCGGTCATGGGTAGACAGTGATCGATTCTGTCCTTCCATTTTGATATAGTCCTAACCCACTATGCCCATCATAGCCTTCATTTTGCATTATCTTAAAGCCTTTTCCATATTGGTCTTTAGCTATTTGAATAGATGGGGAAGGGTATTCATGTTCTTCTTGATACAACCAGGAATCACCTTGATCCTCAATTTCATCACTTAACTCTCCCCATTTGGTCAATTTCATTGTAGGGGGAACATGAAATGTGACCACTAATTGTCTTTTATCTGCCATGGGTAGACCATATGCCTTAGGTGGAATCAATTGAGTGACACAGTATGATGCCTTTATATTATATTCGCCACAACCCTTGTCTTGGATCTCGAGTTTAGGAGTGGTTGATGGAGGTTTGAATGAAATGGACTTAGTGAGATGTGATGGGTCAACGTATAGGGATAAAGTGGATGATGAAGTTCTTGGTTAACTGGTACTTGTCATGGTGGAATATCTTGTAGGCTTGTACAATACTGAAAAGGATCTGGATCACCATCAATGGTGATCTTTGTGCCATTATAGGGGAACTTAAGATATTGGTATATGTTGAAGGTACAACTTTCATTGCGTGTATCCAAGGTGTACCTAACAACAAGTTGTATGGAAGGGTGAGATCCAAGACTTGGAAACTGGTGTTCATGTTTGTTGGGCCAATTATTATAGGGAGTGTGACAACTCCTTTGGACGATCTTTCCTCATCATTGTAAGCCTTGATGACTATACTCTTAGAGGTATCCACACAATCTTCTGAGAATCCTAATGCCTTAACCAATTTTAGGGTACACAAGTTCAAACCTGCTCCTCTGTCTGCCAAGAATCGTTGAAATTTGTTTTGATGGATTAAGACTTCAAGATGTAAGGGGTCATTATGATCAGATTTCTCAGTTGAGTAATCCTGTTGGGAAAATGTGGCATGATGCGAGTTGTTCAAATATCCCACCATTTCTTTGAAATGATTGACATCTAAGTCTGTAGGAACAGTTGTGTTTTGTAGAGCTTTGTCAAGAATGGCTCGATGCTCAAGTGATAAGGTCAACAATTCCAATATAGATATTTGCGCGGGGTTTTTACTCAATTGATCAAGAAGGTTGTACTTGAACTTGGAAGCTTGCGTAGGTGGCTCTGAAGAAGGCCTAGGAATAGTAATCTTAGTTCTGCGTGTGTTCACATTATATTCTCGATGCTTCTTAATGGTGAAGGTATTGACATTCTCATTTGCAGCTCGGAGGTGATTTATGATCGTTCCTTTACCATAGTCATAATTGGTATTGTTATAATTGATAGCTGGATTATTCTTGTGTCCCGAACTGGAGGCTTTTCCTTTTGTGTGGTCATGTAATGGGTCCGTGCAGAACTTATGATCATTGTTCCTTGTGTTTTTCTTCCCACCAACCTCTATGGTTCCATTTTCAACAAAGTCTTGTATGATATTCTTGAGTTGGTGACATTGTTGGAGGTTGTGTCCTTTCGTTCGATGATAGTCACAAAAAGAGTTATCGTCCCACCATGAAGGTTTGAACTATCCAGGATCATATTCTCTTGGTTCGAAAGGTTTGATAAGATTATGTTTAACCAACTCTTTGAAAATAGTCTCGATTGGTTGCCCTAAAGGTGTAAATTCACGTGTTGGAAATCTCCTCTGTTGTGGTCTTTGTTGTTGTGAATTGTGGACATAGTTAGCTTGTTGATCTGGACTATTCATCATGTCTTGATTGGAATTATAACCTCTAAGGGTGATAACTGGTCCCGTATGTATATGTTTAGCATCAACAATGCCATCATTTGTAACATTCTTGTTCGTAGACCAGAATTTGTTTCTATCATTTGGCGTGTTTTAATGTTGGACAACCGGATTTCTATCTGGTACCTTAATTTCTCCTTTGTCTATAAGGCCTTTCTCAAGGATAATTCCCTTTTGTACCAGGTCTGAGAATGAAGTACAACAGTGTAACCTTAATTCACTTCGCAATTTGGGGTTGATGTTCTCTAGGAATATGGTGACCTTTTGTTTTTCTGGTATTTCAACTGGACATCTACTAGCTAAACTTCCCCATCTTTGGAAGAAAGTGGTGAAAGTTTCACCATCTTCTTGTGTCTTGTGGCACAAGGTTGCAATTGTTACCTCATTGTCTATGTTAAAAGTGAAATGTTTGACAAAATTTTCAGCTAATTCACCCCAAGATCGTATACCATATGGTAATTTAGAAAACCATTCCAGTCCTATCCCCACAAGGGTTCGTGGAAATAGTCTCATCAAGTATGTGGGGTCATATGATATGTCCATGCATGCTATTGAGAACTCTCTAATGTGTTCTAAAGGATTCTTTCTCCCATTATAGTTGGTCAAAACCGGTATAATGTATCCATGGGGGAAAGGTGTCATATACAACGCTTTGTCAAATGGACATGGACATAGGTCTTGTGCTGAAATAGTTCATTTTCTAGACATAGACATGTTATCCATCTGTTGTTAAAGAGTTTGCATCTGGTTTTGAAGGACATCGACTTGTGTCAAGGACATGGTGTTTGTGAAATTTGGATCAATGTAGGTGTTTTGATATGCCATATTTTGTGACAGGTTGTGATTGGGCGAGGGAATATATCCTGTCAAAATATTTTGATTCGGTATAGGGATATTCCCTATCTGAATGATCTAAGTTGGTATAGGAATGCTTCCTATCTGAATTGTATGATTTGGTATAGGATTGCTTCCTATCTAAATGGTTTGACTTTGTATAGGTATGTTTCCACCAACTTTGGTTTTCTTACCAGTCGTGTTGGTGCTAAAGGGGTTCGAGGAAGTTGCCCCCGTAGTAAATTTTAAACCTTGTGTGATGTTGAAAGGGGTTGTGTTTACAATTGATGATGTCTGAGTTGGTATACCAGTTGGTATTGCTGCGGTAATTTAGGGAATAGAGACAGTTGACGTTGCAGTTTGGGATGGTTGAGTTGACTGTGTTATCAAAGTATGAATATCAAATCCTATGGGTAGTTTGGCACCTTCTGCTAGCAACTTTGCTAGATAGCGTTGGGGATCATTTGCCAAACATTCATCCATAAAGGATGCAAATTCAGGATCTTGTACTGCTGTGTCTATGTCTTCTATGTAAATCTGACCATGTGTGTCTCTAGTGACATGTTTTTCTAGCAAGGGCTTGTGTGGTTGTTTACTTCTTGACGGTTGGTTTCCGAATGGATTGATAAATTTGTTAGGGTCTGTCATTGCTTTGTGTTTCTTTTTGGATCTTGTTTCGACCATGAAAAAGTTGCTCAAAATGGGTAATGCAGACTATGTCTAAAAACTAATATGACTTATGTCTATGGTTTTGGATTTTTTTTGACAATAAGGATGTTGCTAAAGATCTAAAATGATGTATGACAAGATGGACAATATGCAAAATTCTGAGTGGACTAATGACGATAAATGAGTCTAAGACGGGTATAACCTACCACCTATGGAATAAATGGATGCAAAGATTTGTTTTTGACCAAGGAACCTAATTGTATGACAAGGACATATTTGACAAGGTGAATTTTCCAAACTAGACTATTGAGTTGAAAATATCCACTAAATGGGACTAAAATGACAAGGTTCAATGACTGTGACAAACCGGAACATGAATGTTTCCAAAGATGAGGAAAGTTATCTATTCTTTGATATGTAATTTCCTAGGGAGTATCTATATGCATGCAACTTAGGATGACTATGACTAAGACGTATATGACACCCAATGATGGTAACTAAGACGTATATGACACCTAATGATGCAAGTTTTTTGAGAAAAATTAACCGGTTTCTAATCCAAGGTTGATCTTAAAAACCTAAAGCAAATAGTGACAATAATGTTTCGGACTCAGCTCACAGTTTTTTGATGTTTTCTATTGACAAGCAAATGCGGTTCACCTAACAGTTGTGGTTTTTCCTCTGAAAAATGCGGTTTGCTAAGACGCATGCAGTTCGAGAATTGATAGATGTGGTTTACCAGGACACATGCAGTTTTTAAACTGACAGATGCGGTCTGCGTGCACACATGCGACTCAGAATGTGACAATTGCGACTCGTGATATACAAACTGTGAAAAGTGAATTTTTTTTGACAGACAGATGCGGTGATTCCCCTAATAGATGTGACTCGCTATGACACATGTGGCGTTTAAACTAGCAAATGCGACTCAGTTTTCTGATAGTTGAATTTTTCCCGAAAGTTGTTGACTGACTTTGTTTGTTTGATCAAGATTTTGATGAATATAGCAAAGAGAAAACACAACAATCAATGTGTTTTCAGTTTTTGTGATGAAAGGACTGTTAAGACTCGAAAAAAAGTTACAACCTAGGCTTTTAGGACAATACTTGTTGAATTCTTACTTGGATTTCTTTAGCTACGAATATTTATGGCAAATGACTAGCAGCTTGACCCCACTGGCTCCCCTCCATGGCACTCACTTATACGAGGAAGCCAAGCTACTATATCCATGAAACTCCCATGGCATACATTTCATTTCCACACATAAACTGTAAATATGTAAGACGGCTTCATAGGGCCGACCCTACTACATCAACAAGTAGGTAGGATTTTGGTAACTCTACAACAAGGTGTTTAATAAGGGCATTTCATTTGTGGGACACTATCCAATGTCGGCGAGAGTCCATTTCTATCCATCTCATCAAAATAGTGCGTGTGATTCTTAGGCTTTCCCCAAGAATCCACTTTTCTATACTGACTGGAAGTCGCTTGGCTTTAGCGTGCTACTGGTCTGAGTCGTCTTGGGGTGAGTACTTTTTTCCACCAAGATAGGCCCAAGTTCTAGAGTCAGCAACCATTTCTCTTACACCTAGGATCGTATGATTGCGCAAGGGGAGAGGATACTTCGGTGTACTAAATCATAAGGGTTACAAATGCATGCAAAAGCACCAGACAAAGAAGACAATGGTTCTTTTTAATTGAAATGACAATTTTCTATCTATGAAACAAAAAATTCATTTTAATCCCACATGATGATTATCTATCTACCAAACAAAAGCTTTCTTAAATAAATAAATTAACGCAAAGGCATTAGGTCCTGCATGCAAATTTATCAGTAGTTCATTGGTCTTCAACTTTTGTCCTGCAGAAAATTGTCTTAGGTTTTTAATGGTCTTCTATGCTTCGTCCTGCAAACACTATGTTATTCCTCCTTAACACAACTGAAATAGATATTAGCAAAAATTCAAACAACATAAAAAGCGAAAATGAAAATATGGATGCACGAAAATCAATAAAAAAGTGAAAATGTTTTACCAGGCAGATGCAGCTTTTGGAGCCACAAATGCGGTTCGACTATTGACAGGCGAATGCGGTTCATGAATTTGTTGACAGGTGGATGTGGTTCATGGCTTCGCGGATGCGGCTTATGATGGAAGATGCGTCACTATTTTTGATAGATGCATTGTTTCCCTTAACAAATGTGGTGCGCCGTACGAAAATCCTGCAAAAAAGAATAGAAAACGGAAAAATGGAAAGACGAAAGTTTGTGCAGATTTTGAAGCATGTTCACGTCAGGTTCACCAAATGTAAATCATAGATTTTTTTGCAAGCTAGAATAACAATGTCAAATCTTAATCTAAACAATAATCTAAAATCAAACAACAAAGAACGAGGAAATAAACTAAATAATAAAACCAAAATGATCTCACCGAATATGCATTCACCCCTTTGAATTATCTCTATTGCTCTTCTCCATTTTTCCTTTTCAGTATTCTTGCCCTCAGATTTCTGTGTTTGAATGCAAGTATAGCTTTGTCAAGTGTCTAAGAAAAATATTTAAGAATAGTTTCTCTTCTCAAAAGTGTATGATTTTGGGAGGAGGAATAATGATAATGACAGGCCATTTTATAGATTTTGGGTTTTCAAACGATCAACTCAGATTGAAAGAGAGATCGACGAATGAGATTGATGAATGCCATGCGATTTGAGTTGTTTCAGATAGAACATAAGTTAGAATGTGAGTTAGAACACAAGTTCAACATCTTAATTTCCAAAAATAGACGTTGTATGCAAAAGCCAAAGTTAGAAGTTGAAGAATAATGCATTCAAATGTGAACTTGAGTTAATTAATTAAATAAAGATATTTAATTAATAAAAGCATTCACGCATATGAGTTAGAACTAGTTAATCAACTAGTTGTGACAGAGAGTCTTCTCGTAGAGATAAACTAGTGTTGAATTTGAAGATAACTAGAGAACTAAAAATAGATCTCGAGTCAGAAGGTGAGTGAATGAATTAGATAACTGAATGATAGAGGAATGTGACATAAATAATCAAATATGAATTAAATGTGAATTTAATTTAACATTCAAAAATGAATTGAATTGAATTAAATTAAATAAATAAAGTAATTTATTTAATTTGACTATTTGAAAAGGATAATATAAATAATTAAATAATAAATATTTAATTATAGATAAAAGGGGGTTAAATGAATAATTAAATAAAGATATTTAATTAAGAAGGAAAAGTATGATAAAGGGGTAATAATTAATTAGTTCACAACATAATTAAATAAATATGATTTATTTAATTAATCAAGTTGAATAAAGATTAATAATGAATTAATGAATTAATTAAAAGGGGTATTTAATTAATAGAGGAAATATGTGTTAGAAAGGTTAATTAAATAATTAACATTATTTAATCAAGACCACAAACTATAGAAAATTATGTTGAATGTGTACTCACAGGCCTAGACCAATTTTCGGTATCTACTGTGATTGATACATTTTCATGGTATTGATGTTCAATGCATCCAAAGAGTTGCTATAGTTGTATTCATGATTCATGTATCACAAAGTTGTTTTAGTGTTTTTTAGGACAAATCACATAATTGCTTGATCATCCAGAATGTTTCTTCACAATAAAGATCATTCAGTGAGTTGCTTCAAGACAAAGTAATTGTTGATCACTCTATCAAAAAGTTGCTTGATCTTTCAAAGTACATGGTGGTATTATGGTATCTATCACAAATTTTCTTGTCACAAATCTATTTCACATGGTTGTTTCATGGTGATTAAACTGTTGCTTCAAGCTAGATAAATATTTTGTTGTTCATCTCATTATGTTGGAAAGGTTCATTTTCCATGATGTATACATCTTAGAATTTTGTTCATATTGTGTTATTGTTAAAGGTTGTGTTACAAAGGAGCTTTACATGAGTTGGTCTAGTAAGTGCAAAATGCAAAGGGTTGCTTCAAATTCAGGATTACTTGAACTTGTTTAGGGTTCTTCATTGAGTTCTAAAAGTCTCAAACCCTAACATCAAGGTCATTATGTAAAGGTTTATCAAATTTTATTTTTATCATAAAATGTCAATGACTTGCTATAGCAAGTTAAAGGTAACTTAAGTAATGATATTAAGGGGGTTAATTTCATTAGTAACTGTCCCCTCTACCGATTCAAACCGTTAACATTCTTTCTTTGAATTTTTCATTCAAGATCAACGTTCATCATTCAATTAAATTATGGTGGGTATTGAAGAATCAAGGGCTTATATTTAAATTTAATGAATGGTTATTTCCAAAAGGTTGTTCTTTGATGAGAATTTTAACAGTCACTTGGTTCATCTTTAATTTGTGATTATTTGAATATGAACAAATTAGTGATTACCCTGATGGTGCCAAAAATTAAAGATAATAATTCTAGTTTGTAAGGCTTTTTGAATTCCAACGTGGAAGTGTGGAATAGGAGTGAGTTCATTGAGTTTTGGTTTGTGTGGAGGCCCAAGATTTAAAAAATGAATTGAAAAGGCTTGAGCAATTTATTAAGGAAGATTTTAATGAAAGTGTGATTAACAATTATTTGTGACTATTTTCATTCAATATGTATTCTTTGCACAGTCTAGAGTGACTTTCTCATGATTTCCAAGTTTCTAAGTATATTACAATTGAGTATTGTGCTTTGTGTGAAGGTGATTGAAGGTTAAACATATGTAAAGATAGTGTATGCATTTGAAAATTAAATTCTCATATGAACATGGGTGTGTAAGTTTCATTGATTGTGTTCTCTATATGTGTAGTAGTCTATTTTTATTTTAACTAGTTAGAGGGATTAGAATAAGATCACATATGACTGAGTTAGAGTCTTAATGGGCAAGGTGTCAGCAAATTTTTTTTGTGTCATTTGAAAATTGTGATCAAGGTGTCAAAAGAGGAATTTACTACTTATACATACATCAGCATAAACCTTGTTTGTATTTGTTGAGATGAGGGGAGTCTTGTAGAGATATTTTCATTCATGTCTTTAAGGAGGATTATATGTTGAATGTTTGTATGTGTGAATAACGGAGATGGAGTCTTTTGTGGTGCAAAGATAGAGTAGTGATATGTATGGAAATAGAGTAACCCTCTAGTTTGTGCTTAATTTCTTTTGGAAGTTTTTTTAGTGCAGCATGATTTATGCCAAGTGAGGCATAGTGGTTTACTATTGAGGTAGGTTGAGTAGCTAGTGAGGATTTTTGTATTGCAAGTGAGGTAGGTTGAGTAGCTAGTGAGGCTTGTTGTATTATCAGTAAGGCATGCAGTATGTTATCAGCAAGGTTTTAGCCAGTCATACTTAATGAAATAAATTTCCAGAGTTGTTTTTCACCCTTTTAGGGTTTTCCACTCATAAAATCTATGTTATGGTTTTCTCTTGGTGTTGTACTATATTGTGTTTTATTTATCATATTTGATTTAGTGTTATGTTTTGATCTGCATACAATATCTAGAGTGTTTGAAGTATTTTTTAATTGGTCTCTTTGAATAATCAAGTGAGTTAAGTTTTGAAATTAATTTTTCATTTGACCACTGATTCATCCTCTCCCTCTCAATGGTCTTGTACTCCAATAAGTGGTATCATAGCATTAGTTCCCTTGCACAAGTTTAATCAATTTGGGAGATCCTAGTAGTGGAGTACTTATTATGGAAAAAGAAAAAGAAACAAAGGAAAAATAAATACCCAACAGAAGACTAAACAACAAGCACCATCTAAACCAAATACAAAGGATGATGAAGAAGTAGTTATAAAAAATGACTTCCAAATGGAAGAATATTCTATCTCTAGACCACCTCATTTTAATGGAACCAATTTCACTTTTTGGAGACTTAGGATGGATTCTTACCTATCTTCTTTGGGATTTGATGTGTGGACAATAGTAGAGAAAGGTTATCCAATACCTTCAACACCTCCTTCTACCATTGATGAGAAGGAGGCTCTTGAATTTCATGCAAGTTCCATGGATGACATCTTTTGTGGTTTTCCAAGTGAGATCATTGCTAAAGTTATGTATTTTAAGAATGCAAAAGAGGCTTGGGACAAGCTAGTCAGTATGTATCAAAGTGATTGTTTTTGCAAGAAACACCCTTTCCAATTGACACAAGTTGCGATATATCAGAAAGAGAAGATGATTTTTTTGTTTAGAATGTTGACAAAGAAGGAGACCACACTATGAGTGAATGCCACTAACTCATTTGATTGCAAAATCCAACGAAAAATTTCGACGATAGCTATATAATCAGATGTATCATCTGGCACTTGTGCGAATTTTCATTTTTAAAAAATTTTAGCCTCGACATTCGTCAGAATTTCGATGAACCTTATTTTTCATCTACATATTGATGAAGATCTTTTGCTGAAATTTGGACGGACTTGAAAAGTTAAATTGTGGTGCAGACATAAATAAAAATGAGCTCGACTATTTATTGCAACAGTGTTTTGCTTGACAATTTTCTTGGGTCGAAAATCAGAAAAAACTCAAGAAGATATCGCCAGGTTGAGGGTAGTCATTGTCTTTTTCCATAATTCATTTGTGAAGTCAGATTTGTACTTCTAGGTTTGAAAATCATATTTTAAAGCAACATCTCATCAGATTTCATTTTTAGTCTTATGCATTTTCATAATTTCATTTCCAGAATTTAGACCTTACTTCACAAATTCTTTATAAGGGAATTGTTTATAACTGATGGAAAATTCTTGATGGATTTGGACAAAGATTATATTTGCAAGGTTTCAATTTTAACCCTAATGATCAATTTTCAATAGATTTGGGAGCTATAACTAGATAATATCAAAGGTGTTGGTTGTTTTTTACTGTAACCAAGTTTATCTTCTAGACACATAGCATATAAAATCTCAAATAATACTGCCTTACAATACCATCAATCTATATTCTAACCCAATACTACTTATCAAATCCTTATATGAACATATTCACCTATAAATTATAACCTCACTCAAGCATTTTAATTAATTCCTTGAATAAAATCCAAAATGAGAATTACACACACCATAATAGTGAGATGAACAGAATAACCCTTGATCATTTTATTAAAGATAATAATATATTCATACAATGGAGAGACATGAGCTTGGAATGAGTAATTTTCATTTAGATGCTAGTACTGTCTTGAAAATTTAGTACCCATGAAACTAAAACCTACAATAGAATGACACCAAACCTAAGAATAGTATCTTCACTATAATATCAGGCTCTTTACAAATTCACTTTGCAACTTCACTTAGACTCGACCTAAAGATATCTAACTTGCTAACCCATATTTTTGGTCCTGAAATCCTTCTTATAGGGAAAATGAAGGAGCAACAAGCATCAGACCAGAAATACACCTATCACTCATCACTTGGACTGCCTTATGACATTTCAAAAATTGGTTACAACAACCAAGTCTCTGGAGAATCTTCTTGTTCATACCGTCCACTGGAGAATAACTATTGCATTTGCCAAACTTCGAAAACTTGCACCAAAACTACCACCAAGACAGCCAAAATTTGTTATAACCATAACCGTTGAGCTGTTAACTGTCGGTTGTGGAATCTGTCCTATTCTTCTTCAGTTAAGTACTTGTCTACCCATCCTTGATATTCCTCATACGTTGGCCAATTAAAATTTCCCACCTCATTTGCCTTGGCACTATAAGGTGTATACTTTACTGCTACTTGATTCGCCTCCCTTTCAAAAGATTCCAAAAATGTGCCAGTGTTAATGATTTTATCCATACTACTCACCAGCATGTCATAATCTGATTCATCACAAATCAATTTGATTTGTGAATTGATGATTTCATCTACCATGTCCTGCCATTGCTGCAGTGATCTAATATTTCCTTGGGAATCTACAATATCTAGTAAAGATGTGTCACTCCAGTCATAAAAACTCTTTACCAACTCTTTAATCCTCCTATTCAAATCATCAGGTAAGGCCTAGAAACCTTGCAGTGACTTCACAAAGTCTTGAGTAGGCCTTAATTGTTGAGGCCTATTAGTTGCATCAAATCTAGAGGTTTTATACATAACATCTAAATCATAGGCCCTAGGGATCCATTTCTCAATTAAAGGCAAAACTAATTCCTGATCCCTAGTTATATTTTTAATTGAATCCAAAAATAAAGAATACAAAGAATAGATAGATGTCAATCTACCATCAACTCTCTCATTTAGGTGCCTCAAAACTATATCTACAACCTCATTTTTCTTAACAACTGCTCCCTCCTCACTTGCTTTTAGAGCTACCTATAGCTCTGTAATCTTATTAAGCATTTTCTTTTTGGTTGGATCTACAGAGTACTCAGGCTTTTCTTCAACTGGCTCTAATGAAGAACTGGGAGCAGGAGTTTGGATGGGAGATCCCGGAGTGGAAACAATTGGAGAAGCTGGGGGTGCTGACCTTGATGTTGAAGGTAAGGCCAGGGTACCTGGAGCACTAGAAGACTCCCCCAAATGCCTATACTTCAACCTGTCTACTTCAATCTGCAGCTCAACATTTCCTTGCTGCATTCTACTATATTCCCCAATAATGATATTGTACTCCATCAGACTTTTCTTCTCAGCTTCTTTTCTTTCAGTTGTCTTTTGGGCCAATTTGGCCACATTCACAATCAAGTTTGTAGCTTCAGTGGTTAAGGTTTTAGAAGCTCTTTTGATAATCAAACCTCCCCTCAAGTTTGAGCTAATATCAGTAATGATTGGATTTTTTCCCTGAGGTGCCAATGCCCAAATAGCTAGGGTATCATACTCTTCATTGAAGGGAGAATCTTGTAGTGTTTCCTTGACCTCTTCCTCGGTGTTTTTCATTGGATTTTTGGACTTCAGGATAGCATTGAATCCTATAGCATCTGCTATGTCCCATTTAGGTAGAATCAAAACACCAGCCTGGGTTACCAGCTTTCTTCCTTCCTTAGGAGTGATGCTTTTGAACTCATTCATGAGTTCAGCCTTCACCTCATCATCATTTTCTTGATCAGACCAACCAAGCCTTGATTCTCTTCTCTCCTTGCATTTGGCCTGGTATTCCTCCAACTCCATCCTCCATACTAGTTGCAAGAATATAGGAGTCTTCACAAATGCATCATCATCCAAGAATGCCTTACATGCTTCCATTCTGGCATCTTGTACATGTTAGTGTTTCTTAGATCAGATTAAACAATGAAAGCACTTAATACTATTGCAACACACAAGACAATAAACATAGCAACATACCTTGGGAAAACCCTCCTCTTGAGGGAGAAAAAACCCAACAAATGAATCTCTTATATAAAGTAGAACAAGAGCAAAAATCTGCTTACAACTTAGGCCAACACAAAGCTGAATTCGATGCAATGGATAATTCACACCTCTCTCAGATGTAAATACAAATAGTATACAATAATCTGTTGATACAAAAATCATGATCTATTGCTCAGATCAACCTCCTCTATAAAAATGCATCCTTCTCCTTGAATTGGATCTGCTTCTATGAAGGTGTGAATTCTACTCTTAATTGCGAACTTGCTTGATGGGATGAATGAATCAAATTACAAGTAAGACCTTGTATATATACAAGAGAGGCACCTCTTCAAGTTAGGTTGGCCCTCTTAGGAAAAACATAAATAATGATAAATACAATTAGGGTCGGCCCAAGCAACAAATAGTAAATGTGAATTCATTAGGGTCAGCCCTTTGTCTTTATTAAATGTTATAGTCATGAATTAAATAGCCGAATGGCTATTCATTTAATTCATGCTTTCTCCTTGGAATTCATGCAAAGGAAGTGCAGCCCTAAGCTGCTATAACATCAACACTCCCTCTCAGCTAATGATGAACTTCCACCTGCACAAGACACATCATATCAAAATGAAAATAAAATACAATATCACCTCATTGTGATATCAACCATCATGGCTACCTCCATAGATGGTATGAACAAGTGCTCATCACTTAATGTGATGTTGTCACCTCAATGTGAATTTCACCATGGCTCCTCCAAATGGTGATACATAAGCACAAATAAATGATCATGGATTCCCTCACGTGATGTTGTCATGGAGTCACACACATGACATCCACCATGGCTCTCCCAGAGGGTGGAACCAAGGGCTTTCACCTCTCAAGTCTGAAAAGAGAAATGCACTATCAAGGACATACACCTCAAATCTCTCTCAATAGAGAAATGTATTATCAAGGACTTGCACCTCAAATCTCTCTCAATAGAGAAATGTACTATCAAGGACTTGAACCTCAAATCTCTCTCAATAGAGAAATGTATTATCAAGGACTTGCACCTCAAATCTCTCTCAATAGAGAAATTTATTATCAAGGGCTTACACCTCAAATCTCTCTCAATAGAGAAATGCATTATCAAGGGATTTCACCTCGAACTTCTCTCAAAGAAGAACTCATTTAAACAAAGGAACACTGATACTAAGACTCCCTCTCAGCTAGGACTTCATTCTTCACCATATCAAACTTGTCTCGAAGGTACACAACCATTATCCCAAAAATGCTTGATGAGAATGACTGCCATCTGCTCATCAGTGTTGATATACCTCAACTGAATATCTTTCCTCAATACCATATCTCTGATATAGTGGTATGCTTAGTTTTGTCATGAAACACATGGAAAGATAGAAAGATTCTCAAAGCTTTGAATAACACAAAGGATGACAGTTGGCTTCAATGATTGTTCAACCAATCTTGCAAGGAGCTTTCGAAGCCACACTACTCAACTGAAACAACATCCAAAGCAATACAACCATGTTCTTTAGGTTCAGTAGGATCCCTCTAAATCTTCAATCACTTGCATCAACCACTTGTCCTCATTTCCTGCAACGCTTTCCTTAGAGAAATGGTTTCCAATGCACACCTCTGTAGAGATTCAAGGTTGTCCTCTTCGACCGCATCTCATATTGCTCTATTCTGAATAGGTTTGCAGAGCTACCAATTTAGGTTGACTTGACTTGAGCAATTCAAAACTCAACTGCTGAAGAGGTACTTCAACAATTTAGCATTCGGCCTTGCAACACTGCAACCTTTACTTATTCTCAGTGAGTCATAGAACTCCCTCTTAAGGTTAATTCTTCCTTTTCTAAAAGATGTCTTCAACTAATCACTCAATCTCATAGCTACAAGTAGAGTCTCCATCCTTCAACCTATAGGATACATCAAGCTCTTCTTGAAAGCAATATCTTTATCCTGAAATCATTAACAAGAGACTACTAATAGTTCATGGAACTCAATTATCTCAAATAGACATACCATAACTTAGGAGGATACATGATTGACTATCTCAATAGCATGAACATTATTCAACCATGCAATACTTCAAAATCTCCTAAGTAATAGATAATTAATTCATCAATCATGACATGACTTTCTTTCAATTTCTCAGAAGAGCTAATCTCAAAATAAAATCTTCACAATTTAGCATGATACAACTTGTGATGAATAAATCTAAAGAATCTTATCATAGGGATCACTATTTATTGGTCACACATAAACCTAAGTAAATAATGTCAGATTTGCACAACTCAACAAACTGAATTTTAGCCTAGAATGGTAATCAAAACAAAGAATACTTATCTCTTAAATATTCTGAAGGGTGGAGATAGTATGATATGCTGCTCTTGTGCTTAGTACACAACCTTCACAGCTTGAGCATAGGCCCATGACTAGAGTAGAAATTCACTAGAATCATTTTAGGGAGAGATCTCAATCACATCCGCAAATGAAGCATGTTGATTAGGCCTGGTAGGACAATCCTTTGCATAGTGACCAAATTTGTCACATCTAAAGCATTGAACACGAGAGAGGTCCCACTTCTTCTTGAATGCAAGAGCACCATCTGACCCATTATCTCGATTCCTCTTAAAGAACCCTTTCTTCCAAACTTTTCCTTTCTTCAATGAATGAGAGGCGAGAACATGTAAATCTTCATTCTTTGAACTTTGACCAATGCCCCTTGCCATTAGTCTCGACTCCTCTTGAATGCAGTCAACCCTCAATCAATCAAACTTGGGAAGTTTAGATCTTGCACTGATTCCTTGAATAAATGACTCCCAAGATGAAGGAAGACCATTAAGAGCCAACATGGTCAAGTCCTTGTCATCAACAATATGACCAATGGTAGAGAGTTGATCTCTCAATTCAGAAATCTTCATGAAGTAGGTGATGACAAACTCTTCTTCCGCCATCTTAATGTGAGGTAGTTGTTGCTTCAAGGTTAGGGCACGACTGGTGTTGTTGATTTTATACATCTCTTCCAATGTTTTGAACATCTCCCTTGTGGTATCCAACTTGAAGACAATCAGAACAATATGATCTTTGACGGAATCAACCAACACTTTCTTTGCCCTAGTATCTTTCTTCCTCCACTGCAACTTTTCTTCTTCCTCCTTAGGTTAGGGAACTTTTGTTTTCACAAACTCACCCAAATCATTCTCTTCCAATGTGAGCATGATCCTGTTCATCCATGATGTGTAGTTCAAAATTCCTTCGAGTCTATCCTCGATTTTCAGACCATTCACCATCTTGAGAAATTTTAGAAGATAGACTGAAAAAGAATAACGTGAGTGTTGCAAACTAAATCTGATCATGATCTTTTTCACACTCGCTCTGATACCATGTTAGTGTTTCTTAGATCAGATTAAACAATGAAAGCACTTATTACTATTGCAACACATAAGACAATAAACATAGCAAGATACCTTGGGAAAACCCTCCTCTTGAGGGAGAAACAACCCAGCAAATGAATCTCTTATATAAAGTAGAACAAGAGTAGAAATCTGCTTACAACTTAGGCAACACAAAGCCGAATTTGATGCAATGGATAATTCACACCTCTTTCAGATGTAAATACAAACAGTATACAATAATCTACTGATACAAAAATGATGATTTGCTGCTCAGATCAACCTCCTCTATACAAATGCATCCTTCTCCTTGAATTCGATCTATTTCTATGAAGGTGTGAATTCTTCTCTTAATTGTGAACTTGCTTGATGGGATGAATGAATCAAATGACAAGTAAGACCTTGTATAAATACAAGAGAGGCGCATCTTCAAGTTAGGTTAGCCCTCTTAGGAAAAACATAAATAATGATAAATACAATTAGGGTCGGCCCAAGCAACAAATAGTAAATGTGAATTCATTAGGGTCGGCCCTTTGTGTTTATTAAATGTTATAGTCATGAATTAAATAGCTGAATGGCTATTCATTTAATTCATGCTTTCTCCTTGGAATTCATGCAAAGGAAGTGCAGCCCTAAGCTACTATAACATCAATAGTACACACCGGCCTTTTACATCCATATCAGATAATGCCAATTTAGTTGATCTAGGAGGGGATGGAATACCAACCTACATATCTTGATCACTAACAATTATTTCCTCCATCAGAGCATCATGTATTTCTTCAAGTCTTTGCCTCTTTGGGCTTGGCTTTGATGGTGATAGTGCAAGATCAGCCTGAGGTGGAGAATCCAATTCAATTATTTGTACACCTCCAAGTGCTCTGATCTTCGGTCCTGAGTGAGTTGAGGCTTTCATCACTTGCTTCCCCTTCTTATCCTCCTCCTCCTCACTGCTACTATCATTCCTTTTCCTCTTGTAAAGAGGCCAGCTCACAATAGGCTGATAAGTTGGCCTTGTTTCTCCAGGCCTCACCTCTAGTCTCTGAATACTGAAATCCAAATCCAAATTGACCTTCTTGGTCATCAGAGTGTTCATGATTTCTTTGAAATTATCCATCAAGAAATCAACCTTCTTGTGGAATGGAGTAAACTCCATCAATGGATCATACTTGGGATCCATTATATGTACTGTAGCCAACAACTTTTCATAGGCAATCCACTTCCCCTTATTCAGCTCCTGATTAAGTCTTCAAGAAAATTAAATTCATGGGAAAAATTGCCACCCTTAATCCATTGCCTAAATAAGGCAAAGAAACCCTTTGGATCATGTTGCCACCTGGGACCACTCCTCAAGTGATACTCATCAAAGTATCTCCCAAAATGAACCCATCCACCCTTGGAAAAAAAAAAATCTAATACAACGGTGTAATCAGGGAAGAGAGTCCCTTTTCCCTTCCCTGTCAGGTTGTCATCATGGATAAAACCTATTTTCCACATGACTTTGGCAAAACCCATTCTAGATGGTACATTGAAAGGGAGAATATGTGGGGCTCCTTGGAAACCATATACTCTTAAGATAGTGCTGACAGGGTACAAAATGATGTCACCCTAGTTGTGACAAACCTTTAAATCTGGCTTCCTCTCCATAGGCCTAAGAAACTCATGAAGATCCTCAGGAACGCTGGGCAAGTTAACAATTAGCTGATCCCTAAGCCTGGAAGCAAAGCAATTATCAAATTGCACATAACTGTTGCTTCCCTTGTTGTATGACAAGTCTATAGTCTAGACTTGCACTGGTAACCTTTCCCCATTTATGTCCTGCCTTAACTCCATCCTTTCTGAAAAGAAGTCAGCATTCTTATACAAAAACATATACATAAGAAATGAATACCAAAAGAAAGGATTGCTAGTATCTCCAACTTGCAATTTCAGCAATCCATCATGCATCTTTTCTATTGGAAAATATGCAAAATCATATATTTACTGAGAAATTTGGGTGTTGTATCTGGGCCCCCATGAACATATATGCAATGGGCATAACAGTGTTTGGGATAAAACCCAGAATCTGGTAGAGTGAGTAGAAAGTAGCCAAAAAATGGTTGGCAAAGTAGCTTAGCCTGAAAGGCTCCTTGTCATTGGGATTGATGTAAACTATAGAATTGCTTGCCTTTTCCAGATGAGGAGGAAGCATCTTCAACCTAAACAATGGCTTTGATCTTGTGTATTCTTACTTCATTTCCTCGAGATCAATTTGAACCAAGAATGGACTTGGTTCACTTAAATCAAACACCTGATAGATTTCTTCTTTTCTTATACTCAACGTAACTCCTCCATCATTATCCCTAATCACCCTAGTGATAGGGTCATACCATGTTGCCACAACCCTCAGCAGGTCCACATCGGGGTATACATTCGCTACTACCAACCTCCCCATCATATCTCCAGGAATTAGAGAAAGGGTGAGGTAAATTGCGCTATCCATACCAAAGCTTGAAAATGTCTAAACCTGTCATAGGAACCCTAACATCTACAATGTTATAGTTTTTACATACTAGTCCCTCACCTAGGGTTCTTCCATTCATCAAAACCACACCCCTCCTTTTATCATTTGTAGATAGTGCTAATTGGTCGAGGAAATCATCATAAAAATTCCTCTATAGATAATCCACATGGCTGGAGTGTTGCTTTGGTGGTGCCATCTGAAATAAAATAGGGTTTCTTTAAAATTAAAACCTTGAACAAACTAGAGCTACTTAAACAACAAAATTACAGCAAAACTTTGCAATCTTGCACAATTCAATTAGACCAGTAACCCTACTTTAATAATCAACAAACCCTTTGACCAGCCTATCACAATTATTCACAAAACCACATCCAAAGCAATAAAACAATTCAAAGAACAACTCATGGGATATGCTTCGCAGAAGACCAAATTATCGCTGTGATTGCTCGAAAATTCGTCGCTGGCTCTGTAACTGACTTGCGAGGATGCTTGAATGTTGTGTGATGAAATAAGATGAAAGAAACATGTTTTATGTCACTTGAATTGGGCCATTAAACGTCTCATCCTCCATTAAAGCTCTCATACATGCCACGACAATGGATCCAATCACATTTGATGTGAATTTAAATTCCAACCATTGATCTTTTACTTTCGTCAGATCATTGAACGACTACCTTCAAAAGGCTGATGTAATCGCCATCTCAGCACCGAGGGCCCACCATAGTATGTATCATTGAAGAAAGTACACGTGGTGCTTTCCCATGATATCGCAATCCATAAACATCCTACATCTTCTAATCATGCAATGGCGGGCAACCGTTGATCTCCACCACTAGCAATCATGTTCATCTATATCATTTCTCAACATTGGACATAACTGTTGAGCAACTTTTTCACCTTGATTATAACACATCCATCGATTCTGAGCACATGCATCCTTCAGCCGCTTTAGTAACCTGCCAGACAATATATTAAAACCTTGATGCATATACTAAAGCATTTTTATTATTCATTCAGCACCGCCAGCTAAGACACGTGGTGCCCGCCCGTGATATCACGGTCAGTTGAAACTCTATGGTGGGGGCATCACAGGATCGCGGGGAACGGCTAAGATCAACCGATGGTTGATCAATGGTCAATTAAACATTCCTTGCAACATAAAAAATTTATTAATACAAAGGAAGGGGACATTGCCTAGGCCAATGACAAATGATGGCTTAAGGTTGTTTTGAAACATGGGGCACGAGCCAACCAAAACTTAGGAAATAATAAAATCTAGGAAAAACATTTAACTCAGTTATAAAAAGGGGCTCGACCTAGACGATGTAATGAGGCATAACTTATTTTAACACCCACTCCAAAAAGGTAATGACCAAATAGATTTTACCCAAAGTTTTACAATTAGACAATAGGATTTTTCAGGAAAGCCAAAGTAAAACCTAACCTTAACATCCTCCTAAACAATGTAGCAGACCAGGACAAGGGTGAACACAAAATGGGATTCAAAGAGCAAAATTTGAAGCTCCATCAAAAGGAATAGGGATAGCTACAGAGTCAAATAGCTGTCTAGATTCAGGCCTAAAGGGTTGAACAAAGAATTGGGAATGTTTGATAGTGGATAGTTAGAGCCATTTAGCTATGATATTTTTGAAGACTACTTCATAAAGATGTATTTTTCCCTTTGCCAAGTTTCAGAAATAGATTTTAGACCTTAGATGCCAGTGTCTTATAAAAGTAGTTATGGTATATCTATTACCTGAAGTTCTTGAATTCATCTTGACTCTATACAAATGTCTTTTTTTTATTTGACCAAGAAAGAAAGAAAGCAACCAATTTGTAAATATTGTGAGATATTTAGAGCAACAAACTAAGAAAAGAAAAAATGAAGGTCAAGGCCTCTCTATTTTCCTTAGTTCATTTAAACTTTTTAGATGCTGCCAAACATCTAGCAAGCTATAACTATCATGCAAATTATATTATTTCTATTTGTTTTGTACTTTGGAACAGTTTAGAAGATGAAATTGTGTCCTCATGTAGAAGTATAAGCTGCCATATTCCTTTAGAAGTTGGTATAGGAATCAAAAGATGAACCTGTCAAATTGGAAACCAAAATTTTTGTGGTAAGAAGAATTGATTTTGACATGAATGGCATGTTGTAACAACTTTATTAAGTAATACAATTTATTTAGTTATTTGACAATTTGGTGATTTGTGTGTAGATATGCCACCATATGAAACTGAGTGGAAAAGAGCACTCCTTACCTTATCAAGTAATATCCAAGTAAGATGTTATAAAAAATAACTTGTTCTTTTAATGAAGCTAGTCAACCTACTCATGCTTTTGCATGCTTAATTTTTTCCTTTTGGATTGAGCTACTTATGATAAATTTTTAACTTTCCTCGCAACTTGTGTATTACCCTCTCAAGTTTTTAACTGGTTAAAAGCAATCTCTTATAAAGGATATAAAATTCCTTAGTACTTTAGACTGTCCTTTATATTAAGGGAGGTGTCTGAATATTGTTTATATAATTCAATTTTATTTGAGAGTAAGCATATTTAATCTCTATGTGGTAGATTCAAACACTAAAATGATATCATCCTTATTCAGCCATACACTAAGTTTTGTCAGATGGATGTAATCATTAAGGAAGATGCTTTCATTATTCCCTTAATGGATTGAACTTTCAAGGAGGCCATCTAATAGTGTTGCCTATTGGTATCCAAAGCAGGGATATGAATAAGGCTGATGACTATGCAGGCTATATTGTAGATAAAATTCATAGATCTTTTAACTTTATCAAGGCATATAATAGGGTGGTCCACTTCAAATGAAACTCTTTATTATGCCATACTATTTTAATTCCAAAATTCATTTGTGAAGTCAGATTTGTACTTCCAGGTTTGAAAATCATATTTTAAAGCAACATCTCATTAGATTTCATTTCTAGACTTGTGCATTTTGAGAATTTCATTTCCAGATTTTCTTGTGCAAGTTTAATATTCTGATTTAGGAGTCTAATAGTTGGAAATCATAGTAAAATCAGAATTTAATAATTTATGGAATTAGCATTTTAAAGTGTTTTTTGGGGTCATTAACTTCAGGCTATCTTCTCTTTTGCAGGGGTGGTTGCATACCGATTTTTTTTGGTGTAAAATATCATAATTATTAGTTTTTGTTACTTGTCCATGATTAAAAATTATTGGAGTGTGAGTTTGATATTTTTTGAAGATCTAAATATTCAAGCTTGGTAAAGAAAAATCATGTAAGATAATATTAGTCCAAAACAAAATGAAGAGTCACTTGCTAGATTGTGGGCTAGATTGAAAAGAAAGGTTGATGGGGAAATTTTTTTGTCCTTGCAATAATTGCAAGGGATTAAAGACGAGAAGACTTTTAATCACAATAGCTGAGAAATATTGTAGGTAGCATGGTCATGTTGAAGGGGAGCATGTTTTTCGTCCATTGGTAAGTTGTTCATTATATATGTTTATGTTGATTGAATTTGTAAATGTTTTTATTGTTTTAACATTTGATATATATATATATATAATCACTTGATCATGATCATGGTTTATTTGTCTCTGTCATTATTATAAAGGTGGGGCACCCTAGGGCACATGATATGGATTATCACGGATCAAAGAATGTGGTTTTGCAAGCAGAGGAACATGGAGCTATGAATTTCGAAAATGAAGTTAATAATCCTATGAAAGAAGATGATAATGCGCTAGAAAATGCAGTTGAAGATGATGGTACAAATACATTGATCCATGACACATGTAGTGGCATAGCTGATCATGTTGATCAAGATGACTTTGATGATGTTCATGATTTACCTGTACTTGAGAAGGCATATGAGCCCCTTTATGAAGGCTCCCAAACAACTCTTCTCTCTGTTGTATTGTTGCTGGTGAACTTCAAGGTTATGAATGGTTTATCCAACATAGAAATCTCACGGATATTAAGGTATGTCATATATGTCATCTTTTTTCATCTATTTTAATTGTTGTTAGTTCATCGCTAGTAAATAAAGGATGAAGTATGTACCATTAATATTCTTTATATTAACAAATTATTTTTTATTGTAGATTGATTGGTGAATTTTTGTTACCAGCATCAAATATTTTACCTCGCTCATACCGAGATTTATCTGGCATTATGAAAGATATTGGAATGGAGTATCAAGAAATAGATGCATGTCCCAATGATCATATTATATATCATAAACAACATGAATTTGCAACAGAATGCCCAGAATGTCATATCAATAGATATCAAACATATCAACTAACAAAAAAGGTGCCTCATAAGGTTCTCTGTTATATTCCCATTATTCCACATATGCAACAATTATTTAGGTGTGAAAGCTTAGCACAATTTATGGATTACTATGCACAAAATAGAAATGGAGATAACATTCTTCAAATTCCTGCGGATGGTTCGACATTTAGGGATATGGAGGAAAAATGGCCACACTTTAAAGAAGAACCTCGTAATCTGAACCTTTCATTGGCAATGGATGGTGTCAATCCATTTGGAGAGCTGAGATCTATTTACTTGGTGTGGCTTATTTTTGTTATCAACAATAACACTCCTCCATGGATGTCAATAAAGATAGAGCACATAATGTTGGCAATGATTGTTTTAGGTATTTCTTTATATCAATTTTCTTTAACGTAGTAGCATCTCATTTGTCTTATTTGTTGCATAATGACTTGTATGTTTTTCATTTAATAGTCATGTACATTAATTTATATATATTGAAATAAAATAGTTATAATAATTATGTAATGTTTATGTTCATTCAACTAGGTAAGTACCAAGTTAAAGATATGAATGTATATATTGAGCCTCTTATCGACGAGTTACTAAAGTTATGGAATGGCGTGACTATGTATGATGTATCTAGACCAATAGGACAAAGACAATTTGAATTCCATGCAATACTTGTATGGTCAATTCATGATGCCCCAGGGCTAACACATTTTTCTGGTATGTTATAACATTCGACTGCATGACTTTAACAATATTTAATTTTATGAAGTAGATATCAAGCATGTTTTTTAAATAATCTATTCATTATATATAATTATAAAAATTGACATATTTAATCCAATTATATATGATTTGCAGGTCTTCAAACAAAGGAAAAATTTGCATGTCCAATTTGTGGTCCAAAGATGAAATCTCGTCATTCAACAAGTTTAGGAAAGTAGGTGTTTGATGAGTATAGGCACTTCCTCCACATAAATCATAAGTATCGAACTACTGAAAAACATCTTTTCAATGGGAAAGAAGAGACTACATCAAAACCACAAAGAATGACACCTCGCCTATGGAAGTTGGAATATAATAGAATTAATTATCAAGGTTATACATCGGATCAAATTTTTTATCTATCATATATGATATGTTTTGAATTTATATTTTTATATTGTGTTGTGTTTACTCATGCTGTAATTGACAATGATTGTCATTGTTAATTTGTTTAATTTATATGCTTCATTAAGGTCATCAAGGCATTAATGGTCGGCTTCCACAGGGACTGAAAATTTATCCCAGACAATTTAGTAGGTTGCCCTACTATGAGAAACTACAAATTGTGCATTTGTTTGATACAATGCATATCAGAAAGAATATGACAGAAACGTTATGGAAAATATTGGATGGAAGGCATGACAAAGAAAAAATTGTCAAAATTTGTAGTGGCATTCAGGAAGCCATTCATGCAATGAAAATTTTCATTCAATTAAATAGTGATAGAAACCAAATTAATATAAGTTCCCTTCCTTGGTTATTAACGGAGCAGCAAAACAATGCTATAAAAGAAGTCATACGAAAAATTCGATTTCCCACAGGATTTGCTGCGAACATAAACAATATCATAACAAAGAAAGGTGAATTTGGGTCAGGGATGAAAATGCATGATTGGCATACCTTCATTAAGGTAATTATTCTAGTATATTATATATATTTGTATACTGCATGTACTTTTAAGTGTATTATGTTTACTACTTTTGGAAAAATATTAATGAAAATATCATTTTATAATTGTTACAGTACGTTCTACCTCTATCTCTCCCAGACAACTTCGAAAACAATGTCAAGCAAGTTATATATCATCTTGGAAAATACATGAGGTAAGTAGCGATATTTTTTCAATTCGTTGTATATTTTTGTTAAATATCGTTAATATATTTATGTCTTGAATCACTTATAGATGGCTGTCATCTACAACAATTCATAAAGAAGACATAAATTATTGGAAGAGAAAAATTCCTCATCTATTGTGTGAAATGCAGAAGTGTCTACCTTCGACATTTTTCAATGCACAAGAACACTACCTCATACACCAAGCTGAGGAGATTGAATTGTGTGGACCTGTACACACAAGGTCAATGTGGATGGTTGAGAGGCACTTGAAATTTTTGAAGGCTTTGGTTAGACAAAGAGCACATCTTGAGGGTTCTATGGTGGAGGGATATATGGCATGCCAGACCATGGTGTACATTACTGAATATCTTCCTAAGTTTTCAGCAAAGATCCATGTAGATCACATTTGGGATCCCAACTCCATTAACAAATTCGAAGGGGGGTACCTGATGGGGAAAGGTAGATTGAGAAAAGTGACAGGTAATTATAAGATGGTCATGGAGATTAATTAGAATACCTTTTACATTTGGTTTTTATGTATATTGTACTTATTTAATTATTAATCTTCAATATTCATCAATTATAAATTAAGGTCATATACTATGGTAATTAACTAATTATACGTCGTTTGTGAATTTCATTTTTTTTTTGATACAGTTGATCGAGAGTGGGATGCACTACATTTGTACGTCGCAAACAATCTTGATTGGATGATGGTATGGATTGAACGATGTCAAAAATTTGGTTGTGCATTACCATAGGAAGGTGTGGCTTCATTGGTTAAAGAAGCTCATTGTAATGGAGATTCCAATGTTACACCAAGGGAAATTGATTTAGCATATAGTTTAAGAGATAAACAGGTACGTATAAATATATTAATCACCCATATTATTTAATTATTTTCAATTATATTGATGTATATATATGTTGAGATTTTTTTCTTTGCATACATTCGGCCAAGAATAAATATGTTTATCAAATAACGATATTGTAATAAGTTTTACATGTTTTACATATTGCAGGTGAAACACCACAAGGCTATGTGGTGCAATGGTCTTAAATTTTGAATCAAAAATTTGGATGACACAAATAAAACTTGTGATTCTGGGATAACTACAGCCTTCCAAGTGACTAATGTTTCATCTAGAAGCGACATACATCCAAAAGTCTTAGAAAATCAATACTATGGGATTTTGGATGATATACTTGAGTGTGAATTTAAGTCCTTCAAATTAGTTATGTTTGTCGTCCTATGGTACAGGCTACGATTGAATGAAAATAATCCTGAGAGAATTCTAATTGAACATGATAATGGATTTACCATGGTTAATACAAGGTATTTTGAGTGAGATGGAAATGAGCCCTATGTTCTTCCAAGACAATGTGAGCAGGTATTTTACTCAGAGGTTCCAGGTAAAGCGGGTTGGTCATATGTTGTTAGACATGATCCAAGAGGAAGGCCTGTAAAGTATAATGTGGTGGAAGAAGAATATACTAAAGAAATAGAAGATGATGTAGATGATGATCAGGATCAACAGTTAGTTGATGATGTGGCTGACGAAGATGTCGAAGAGGAGGAACTAGATCATGATGATGTAGGAGTTAATGTTCATGAAGATGATATCCGTGTGTGTAAGACCCCTCCGTTTTGCTCTTTTGATCGAACAGTGTTCTGTTTGGTTATGCCTTATTTTCTGTTGAGTGCTTTGACTCAGAACTCAGTTGCTATTTGATCATTTTCTGTAAGTGATGTGAATGTGATATTTTATTGTGATGGTATTTGATCCTGATTTCATCATTATGGCATGCTTTGGATTAACATAGTGGATAATTGAATTAATGATGTTTATGATTTTGATCATATTAATGATGTTAGATTCATCAGTTGGTAATATTGTATTGGTGAAGGGGACAGATCGCATCACTTGCTTGCGAGCGCCCTGCGATTCCGAGATTACCTCTTCACAGTGTGTATTTTATGTTGTTTATACTATATGTTGTTGTTACTTGATTTGCAAGTTGATAGGTATAGGACATCGACTCCACTTGGTTTCACAGGTGGGAGCATGTTCAATACCCAATGGTATTCAATTGGGAGATAGTAGCTAGGTTTTTGTGCCATGTCGTCACCCTAGTCCTTGTATGTCGTCAGTTGTTTGTCGGGTTGTGTTGCTTTGAATCTCATTCCCTCTCTTCGTTATTTAATTACAAGTTAGAAAATGGGTGATTTAAATAGCTTAATGTATTTAAGTTGTTGAGTAATGTAATCTAGAGTTATGTTGAAATATAAATTATTTATTATTAATTTAATTTAATTAATAAATAATTTAATCGTTGAATTAAATCTATTTATTGATTAATTAAATTATGATGTTGAAAGAATTTAATTTATTTATGTTGAATTAATTGTTATTTTGTTGAATTTGAAAATGAAGAAAATGCATGGAAGTCAATTTGTGAAAATTGGAATTCAAAATTGAAAAATTGAATTAAAAGTCAAATTAGAAGTTTGAATTCAAAAATTAATTAAGGAAATTAGATATTTTTCTATTTTTTTGTTTTGAAGAATTTATGAGGGGGTTGTTGAATTTTTTAGGGTTTTCATCCTTATGCTTGGATTTTGGATCTGAATTTTGCATGATGAAGTTTTGGAAAAAATGGAAAATGGAGGGAGGAGGTATGGTTGGATTTTGTGGGTTTTTGATTGAAGTTGTGAAAATGGCTGATCTGGAGAGGGAATCGAAGCCAAGATCCATGCATCATCTGGATCTTCTCAACTTGTGAAAATTAGGTTCATGTTATTTTAAATTGTTTGTTGGATTTGAAAAGGTTCATGCTTTGTTTTGAAATTGGTGTTTATAAAATTTGTTGTTTGAAAACATTTAAATCCTTTAAATTAGTTGCAAGAAAACTCATGTTATATCTGCTCTCAAAACTTAGCACTTGTTTTTAGAAATGAAAATTTATTCTAAAATGGTGTTCTTGACTGAAATTAAAATGGTTTGTTCTATCTAATTCTCAATCTGAATGGGGTTTTGGATAAATTTAAATATATATATATATATATATATGTAAATAGTTAAATATATATGCATATATTTGTTAAAATTTGTGAAAAAGGGAAGTTTGGGCTGCGGATTTCCAAAAATCCGCAAGAAAAATTGTAAAAAAAATTTAAAATTTAAAAAAAAAAAAAAAAATTTGTGGGGAGGGTCGGGGGTTCAACCCCCACCGCACCTCCCATAGAGGCGAGTGGAGGGAGCTGTGCCTGACACACTCCCCACCTCCACCGTTTGCCTCCCCTTCTACCTACGCGGCTACCACCAGACTGGGGACGACTGTGCTAACATAGCTGCCGCCCCTCCCATACCACCTACGCCCTGTGCTAAAAGCACGGCCCTAAAGAATTTCACCACCCTTGGTAAACTCATCCACATGGCCAAAGGAGAAACATCCGGCCGCCCTAACCCTAAAACATGGGCACGCGGCCCGAGACAGCTGACCCACAACTTTAGAATGGTGCGTGGCCCAAGGTATTTGGGGTGTTTCAAATTTAAAATGAAAATAATTATATGTATAAATATTATTATTTTATATATTATTTTTATAATTAAAATATTATTTAAATGATAATTTCTATTATAATGTATAATATTAAAATATTATTTATATATATATTTTATTTAGGTATCTTTTGTAAAATTAGAGGGGTGGGTTTAAATCAAATTTGCTTAAGAAATTAATGTTTTTCTAATGGCATAATTTAAATGTAGCTGGAGAATTTTTAATCAATGTATTATAGTCAAATCGAGAATTTTATTTCAAAATGATATTTATATTAAATCGAAGAATAAGGTTAATTTTATTATTTTTGCAAACAATTGAGGAATTATGTGTTAGTTTAAATTTTCTCCTTATGTCGGAAAGGGACATTATTAAATCAGATTTATTGTGAAAATAATCTATTGAATTTTGTTAAATGAAGGGGATTTAGGAAATCCGAAGTAGAATTAATTATGATTAAATTGCTTGTTTAAATGTAATTCCTTATGTCGTCACTTGAAGGAAATCAATAAAAAAGGGTTAAGTCTTCTTGATAGGGTTTTAAAGATGTGGGTGGTCATATCATGTATCAACCTATTTGGAATGATGAAGTAAATGTTTATGTTAGTATTATTTAAAGCAATTAAGGAATTAAATACTTTCATTAAATTGTCTTCCTTTGCCTAAAAGAGGCGTTATTTAATTAGTTTCATTGTGACATTAAAATACTGAGTTATATTAAGGAAGTGGATTTAAGGTATCCAAAGTTAGTTTATTCCTCGCAAATGCTTGTGTGATTGATTCCTCTATGTTTATGTTTGGGGAAATGGGCTATGTGTTGTTAACATGTAAGTCTTCCAGAGAACCCTAGAGGTTGGGGGTTGTCGTCTTGTGATGTCGACTATTTGTTAATTTCTTTGGGTAGTGCATGGTGTATGGTTAGTTACCCGGTTTCCACGAACGGAAATGTTTTGTTACCTCCTGAGAAAGGAGTGGAATTTGTAATGTGTGCCTCCTTGTCAAGAGCTATCAGGAGTGTTTTTTGTTATTGTTGTTACCTCCAGCGTTTGGAGATGGTTTTATCTTTGTTGCTCCTGAGAAAGGAGTGAATTTTGTAATGTATGTCTCCTTGTCAGGAGCGGTCGGGAGCAACCTCGTTAAGTGGTTGTTGCCTCCGATGTTGGAGTGTGTTTCAGTTTGTGTTGCCTCCTGAGAAAGGAGAGGTCGTGATGGCTTGTTTGTTGCACCTTGGTGTCATTGATGTTTGGATGGTGTGTGTGTGTGTTGTCAAGTAGAAGAGTGGCTTATAATAGGGGCCAACACCCAAAGTGGTTTCAAGGATAACTCGTTATAAGTTATTTAATCAAGTGATAACTAAAACAATACTTAGAAGCTTAGGACTAACTTCACACTAATCAAGATTTTTAATGCCTCACTCATAGACCCAAGTGCTTGGTTAGGTTTGGGATGAGATGGGAAGGCTTATAATGGCAAGGTCGTCTATCTTGTCTGTACGAAATTTATTTGGCTCCGCATGAGTGAGTATGGGGGCCGAGATTTGGTAAAGGTCACCAGGATAACCTTTTCTTGTAGGGGTTGGAGCCTATGAAGATTCCCAAGGATAACCCATGATGAGTTGTGTGATGACACTCTATCTAGGACAATAGTCGGTATTCGATTTTGTGGGTATGGACTCCTTGACATACTTGATGTGACCATAGTTGGTATTCGATTTTGTGGGTATGGTCTCCTTGACATACCTGATGTGACCATAGTTGGTATTCGATTTTGTGTGTATGGTTTCCTTAACATACCTAGTGTGACCATAGTTGGTATTCGATTATTATGTGTATGGTTCTCTTAACATACTTGTTTTGCTTTGTTTCTGGAAGCAATGTGACCATGTAGAGTTGTCCTTGTGTGTTACTCATGATGCTCTTGAGTTGTAATTTTGGTGTACTTTTGCTGTATGTATGTGGTGCTTGAGTTGTACTTTCTATGTGCTTGTGTGGCATGTGATTGGATGTGTCAGTTTGGTTTAGTGGTGATTTAGCCTGTGTCTAGAGGTAGATGGTCTTGGCTAGGATTCCTTGTTACTATCTCCTAGCATAGGGGGTGGGCCTTTGGGTTCCACTTGGTTGGGTGGCATGCACCTAAATCCATTGGGTTCTATCTTCATGTTCGTGTGGATGAGACTTCTAGTTGAAGAACTCGTTGGTTTTAGTATCAGTTCTTGCTTTATTTATTTTTAGTTGATCTTGTTGTATTTTACCCCTCATCTGTTATCGAGGTGGAAAGCTATAATCTGTAACCTTATTTATTGGACTTTCCTCATTCGGGGAATGAGAGTTGTAATTGTAATATTTAATTATGGATAAATGAGTTTGAAAGTTATCTATTATGTTTTGATGTAATTTATCTTGTATAGCATGTATGCGTACTTATTATCTTAAGTAGATGAATGTTATGGTTTCATTTATGTTGTTGTTGTGGGTTGTTAAGTAGTTTTAGTCTCGTAACCTTAGGGGATGTTTGCATTGGGAAGTGAACTTGTATAATAATTGTACTTAAACAAAAAAAAAAATAGCCTATTTAAGTAGTTGTTTGCAACTTCCTCTAGGGTTGCATGGCGGGGCATTACAATGTGGATGATGACATTATCAAAACTCATATCATTGAAGATGATGATGATATGACCAATCCTTACAATGTTGAATCTGGATCGGATGATACAAACAAAGAGTTGGATGAAGAAGAAGATCAATGACATTGAAATGTATAAGTTATGTCATTGTATTATCTATTTGATATTAATTTATTGATAGAATTATATTTGACTTATGTGGTTACATAATTAATTTATGATGTTTTTAATTTTAATTATATTTGAATTATATTAGAATATGTTCAGTTAACAGATGTAAAAAATAAAATGGATAAACTAAAAGATGAAAGTGTGAGACCAGTGCCTTGCTGGGTGTATGGAATCTAATGAAGATATATAAAAGTGTAATCTATGATGGAAATAATTCAAACTGTTTGGAACACAAATGTAGTTTATAACTTGTATAAATGTGCAAGTAAATGACTGAAAAACTCTACTTGAGATAGAATGACAATACTAGTTATGTGATTCTTCTTATTGATCCAATTAATACTCTTCAGTTATTGTGATTGACTAGAAGGGTTTAATATTTACTTGAAAGAACCAAATAATCACATCACACAAATACACAAAATGTGTATCGGTAAATTGAATATATATATGCTTGATATATCAATTTAAACAACAGAAAAGCATCAAAATGGAGACAACTAGATAATTGTATAATTCCACAAACAGCTAAAACCAAGATTAAGCCACAAGTTCAGACATCTTCATTAACTTCATCAAAATTCATACATGCATCTGAGTCTTTTAAAGGAAAATTTCATTGCAAACTATCTACTGTATCTTTCTCCTATCCTCCTATATTTGTTTTACATTATGAAACATATATAAATATATCAAAATTCTGAAAGGGCGCGTCCTTTCAGAAATGTCTTTTTCTTAACAAAAATAACAAACTAGAAATTATGCTCTATTAAGCCATAAATAGATGTTTGACAGATAATCTCAGTAAGATGGCCACTTGTGTGTATCAACAACCTCCAGCACATTCCTTATGGCTATCTCCATTTCGAACATCTTCTCATTCTGTTCACATGCCCCGTCCATTGTTAAATCATTTCCTATGGCTGTCTCCAGAATTGTTTGCATCATCGTCTCACATTCCTTCATCCATCTGTCTTTTCCCTTTAGTTCCCCTCCATCTTCTAATAGCATTGGTACTCCCATTTTTGTGACATTGATCATCCCCTGCTCATCACCTTGCAATTCATCATGGAAGTCTTTATGTTTTTTTCATAAAATGGTTTCTAGTATCAATAGCTATGTTATCAGGAGCATCCCTTTGGTTTATTTCCTAGAACTTCTCTCAGATCCTGCCATCTATCCTCTTGTGTTCTTGTAGTGCAGTAAAATTGTTTGAATGTGTTCCCTAGAGCTTACTCAACCAAGTCATTAAGTTGGTCTGCCTCTTCCTTATTATTGCAGTGAGTGCATCACCTTTACCTCATGAGTACGCTTTTCATTCTTCCCACTGGTCTCTTGCCTAGGAGCTTTCACCATGAGTCAATTTCTTTGTGGATCCTAGCGTGATTCCCATCATGTCCTTCAAGTGATCAATTTGTCTGAGTAGTCTCGTTATTAATCTTATACATTTCTTTTTCCTTGATTAACTTTTGGATTTGGTTTTTATTTAATTTGGCCACATTAATGCCAATTTTTGTTGTAGCTATTAGATCAACCTCACCAACTTTTAACATCATTACATGTCCAAAAGCCTTTTTAGTATCGATTACAACAGATTTCTTGTGTGGAGGATACAGGGCCCATATCATAAATGATCCCTCATCTAGGTTATACTTAGATCCTGCATAGATCTTTGTTACCCCCTCAGGAGTGAGTTTATGTGTGGCATTACTATTCTTTAGAAAACTATCAAAAACCAAAGCAAAGTTTAAATCCAACCCAGGAAAGATCATGACACATGCATCTTCTAATAATTTCCTTCCTTTGTCAGGGGTCATCCTCTTCATTTCTTCTTCCACACTTGATAATTTATTCAATAGTTGTTCCTCATTACTTGTTGTAATATTCTCCATTGATTCCCTTATTGATTCTCCTTTTATTTTGCACAAAAAGGTTTTAATGAATTCATCATCAGCCACAAATTATTTATATGTTATCTGTTGTGTGTTAGTAGTTGCACTCCCTTCAACATCTATTTCCCTGGCAACATACTTGTAGTCTTGAGTTCTCAATCTATAAATTTTATCAATTGTATTGCTAGGCCTGCCATCACCAGATGCCCCTTCATCAAAAGATAATAGTTATGTATCTTGCAATCCCCTGTTATACTCATCAAGAACTTTTTTGGCTTCCTCTGCTTCCAAATTCCTAATCAAGTCATCATACAAATAGGGTATGTGATTGTATCCTCCCAAGTTCATTTTATTTTTGGAAAAATCAATATACCCTTCTGGATCAAATCCTTTACACAGTGGACCCTTCTTCATGTTGTATTGCATAAATTTGTTGAGAACCATGTCATATCCATCCCTTGCTAATACAGTGAAATCATCAAAGCGTAATGTACTAGGCATAATTGTCTACTTTCCAAAAGAACTCAGATTCATAACATCTAAAAAGTCCAATTGCCTAGCAATCTCCAAATATGCAATCCTATCAGGAACCGTTTTGGGCAGAATGAAGGGTCCATCTTCAAATTCATATACTCTTATCATGGTCACATCTTCTAGATAGTACCAGTCTCCCCAATTGTGGTTGACAGGTCCATTGAAATCCTTAGGCCTTAAAAACCTTTTTATTTCATCGGACAATGAGTATTCACAATGATGATTGTAAAATCTGTATAGTGGTTTCACAAAAAACTCTTCAAAATGTAGATAACAAGAAATAGCAAATCTGCAATCCCAGGTGGTAGTCCAGAGTTGTACTGGTAATAAGCTTCCTTCATTATTAAATTGTACAACCCTCAATTCTTCAAGCCACATCTGCGATTCTTGTCCATAATAAAGTATCATATGCATTAGGATTGAATAAGCATCCAAGTGCAAGATAGGAGCTCCACTTTTTAATGCCATCAGTCCTGAATCAAGTACTTTAAAGATGTGTGAAGCATAATAAAAAAACCTTGAATTATGACATTGGATGTCCACTACAATTACCATGGGTACAACTGACATGTGCTCAGGGGCCTCCATTCCCGACACTTGACACATTGAAAAATATGTGTACCTCATGTAGGGTTCAAATAAATCAACATGGAATGGGGGACCATCACTGTCATTCAGTGGAATTGAAACAACATCTTTCTTAGACCTATGTAGTGGCAACCTCCAACCCTTGTATAAAGTATCCATCCTCCAGAATTCCTTTTCCAACTCTTTAGGTACAATTTTTTCACCACACACTCCCTCTAGGTTAAAAACCTCACAAATGATAGCTTCAGATACATGTATAAATAGTTTACCTGATGGATCACAAATAGCTTTACATTTTGGATTATAATTGGCAGCTAGCATTTTCACCAATTCTACATTTACAAATACATTGGGGCAGACTAGTTTCCCTAGGTTTAATTTCCAAGGATTGCACACTGGTTTGTATCGGTTCCTTCATTGGTAATGAAAAATAAACAACTCATATCCCCTAATTGGGGTCCATATGTCTCGTATATGCTTGCATTTATCCTCTAACTTTTCCACTTCTGCCCTAAGTTGTGCAGATCGCCTGGCCTTAGGTCTTGAGCAGGGAAATTGATCAATTAAGTCCTTGTTTAACTTCCTCTCAGCTACCCACCATTCCTTCTCTGCTTCAATTTTTTTCTTTTTTCCTCTAGGGTTTTTACACTCACTCTATTTCCTACCTTTTTCTTTTCCTGAGCTAGTGCTTTCCATTTTTATGAATCAAAAAACCAGAAATTTAATTGCAGGGAACTTACAAGTTTATTTAGAATTATTTGACAGCAAGATCCTTTGGCCCTTCATCCGTTCCTCTACTGTTAACTTTTCAAAATTCGCCTTCAATTTCTTTTCTCAATTCAGGAAATCATCAACACATTTGGTAGTAATACTACCATTAATGTCCTAGCTTTGAAGACACGCGTAGCTGATAGTTGAATTTACCCACTGTCACATGAAATGTTCTATCAACAAGACAATTGAAACTTTGGGCGATCCTTTTATTTAGGCTTGACTAACATTCATTAAACATTCTTTTTGTCGGAGAGACATTACGCCGATATCACATAATCTATCCATCTAATTCATATAAATGTCACCAAGATTGACCTCGATGAATATCTTGATCTATTTGTGTCTTCATCAGCAAGACATGGTATATCGCTAAGACATTCAGTAATTTTGCCGATGTTATAAGTCTCCCCGATGATTATTCCTTCAATCTCAAGTATGTCACCAAGACTCCTTCCGATGTAATCTTATCGGCATGACATAGTGGGTCAGGAGGACATTTTGAACTCATTCTGATAGCATTTGTCTTGGCGATAATATGTTTCTTTTTTTTGGGAAACACGAGATGAGTTTTTTGGCGATGATATTTCATCGGCAAGACAAATGCACTCGGGCTGACTCGGGGATCTTACTCTGATGGCATTGGTCTAGACGATACAACTCCTTGTGCTTTGGTCGGTGAGACAAGACAGGTTACTTGCCGATAGAACTTCATCAGTGAGACCTATATGCTCGGTATGACCTTTTCATTTTACCCTGATGGAACTTGTCTTGCCAATGATATGGGTTATTTGAATACTAGATTTTGGAGGTTTTCATGATATCAAATGGTCAAGAATGATGTGATCATATGTGAGCAGTGTAGAATTTTGTCTGTTGTCACTTGTAATTAATCTATTTAATTATTTTGAATCTTTTTAGTTTTTGGATATCATCATAATTAATAAATTTAAAACTTATCAACTTCAAATATTATATATTTTTAAAATTAGAATTTAGTTTAATTTTACAATATAAAAAAGTTTGTATGTAAAAATGAAAAAAAAATACAATATAAAGAATACTTTTAAATTTAAATTTTAGTATTTGATTGTTGAATTATTTAAAAAGGAACATATACTTCTATTTAATATTTAATTCATTTATATTACATAATCATCATAATTTAATTAATTATGAATTTAATAATTAAATAATAAATATTCTATGAATTTTAGAAAATAGAATTTAGTTTAATTTTAAAATAAAACTTAAGTTTTGCAAATATTGTTGATTTGATTATTTATTTTCTTTATGATTGATTATTCAAATTAATAATAATGCAATTCAACTCAAAAATATAAAAATAAGCATGTAAAACATTTTATGATTTTTTGAAGTTAGAATTTAATATGATTTTAGAAAATGAAATCACTTGGATGCAAAGAAATAAAAAAAGTTGCTTTTATATATATTTTTATTTCTTAATTTATTCTCAAATTATAATAATTATTGTTGAATTATTTTGAAAATAATATCCAGTTCTATTTAATTATAACGCTAATATTACTTAATTTCACATACCAATAAAAATATATACTAACTTTTCTTTGTTTAATATATTTATCATTGATGTCAAATTTATAAATTAATATCAAGAAAGAAATAACCTTAACCCCAAGATTTATAATAGAACTCTTATTGAACCCTAAACCTAATCCTAACTCAACCATAACAATAGGATTTAATTATGGTTAGGGTTAGAGTGAGAATTTAATTATGGTTAGTGTTAGGGTTAGAATTAGCATTAGGGTTAGGATTCAATTATGATTATAGTTAGGGTCAAATTTATAAGCTAATATTAAGATATTCACAACTCTAACCCTAACCTTAATCTCCATCCTAGAATGCTAATTAAACCCTAATTGAACCGTAACAATAAAGTTCAATGAGAGTTAGGGTTAGGGTTTAAGTAGGTTTATGGTTGGAATTAGGGTTTAGTTACTTGGTTAGGGATAACATTGAATCAATGTTATGATTAGGGTCAAGTTCAACTTATAGTTAGGGTTTAGTTAGGCTTATTTTGGTTAATCTTACAATTGGGGTTTAACTAGAATGCTAATTGAACCCTTATTTAACCCCAACAACAAGGTTCAATTAGAGTTAGCGATCGAGTTCAATTAGGGTTAGGGTTAGCATTCAATTAGTGTTATGATTAAGATCAAGTTCAAGTTACAATTAGGGTTCAATTAGGCTTATTCTAGTTAAGTTTACAATTAAGGTTTAATTAGAGTTAGGTTTATGGTTCAAATAAGGTTCAATTAAGATTTAATTAGGATTATTATTACTATTTAATTAGGGTTATGGTTAATGTTAAGTTAGGATTAAAATTATTAATCCAAAATAAAACTTGGAGCTAAGGTTAGGGATATGGTAAGTGGTAGAGTTAGGCTTAAATTAGGGTTCAATAAAGGGTAGGGTACAATAAGGGTATAATAATATTGGTTACTTTTTAAGTCATGACCATGCTAGATTCCAATTTGGTTTAAAAGGCCCCTTGTCGAAGCCCACACAACATTTATTTCTATATACCTTATATATTGTTCAATTTTTTTATCATTGTGTTTGACCTCATGAGAATGCTTCAGAGTAAAGTACACCTTACAAATCCACCTACACCTAGAGAACCATTCAATCTCACAAAATTTGACTATTATTCTATAATGATTATCAAATTGGATATGTCCAAAGCCTTTGATAAGTTGACTTGGTAACTTCTATACTACATATACTTGTTGTGAACTTCAACCAAGGGAGTACTAATTGCATAATGAATTGTATTCTTTTTCAATTTGATTAATCATCAGGTTCTTCTTCACCAAGTAGGGGATTAAGTTAAAGAGACTCATTATCATGTATTTTTTCTATCAAAATGGAAAAGGACCTTAGTACAAAACTTATACTAGCTAGTATGTTACAAAAATGTACATGATTGCCAATTCTAGCAGCACAAGCCAGTACATATAGTTTACAGATGTTACCTGATTTACAAGATAGACGAGTTTCTAGAGGAGATGCAAATAAAGAAAACTTTTCAATTTATTTAAATGCCCAGTGTGGAGTATCTGGAATTTATTTTTAATTTTGAATATGATATTGACATATATCATTGAACTAAGATTGATAATATTGTTCTGATTCATTAGCAATAATTATTGGATCTATGTGTAAAATATGGAGATTTGTGTTTGACTACAAAGAGTTATCTCTTGTGATTTATCAAAAAATTATTATTTTTGTTTGTGGGCTTCTTACATAAGACAATATATTTATGTATTTCTTGCAGAGTCTATTACAATTGATCATAAAAAAAAAAACTTCCATTACTCTACAATCAACAAAACATGCATATGGGTTCAATTGAGGTTTCTCATGTTTGATCAAGGCCTTATTCAATAAACTTCACATTATAATTTTTATGAGGCTTATAAATGAATTATCTATTACATAATGGAATAAAAAGATCGTTTTTTTATCGTAAGGCATTTTTTGGAGACATTAGGCACCTATAAGAGGACTTAGGACTATATGCTTTCATTTTCATTTGTGCAAAAAACTATAAAATTTAAGTAGGTTGGTTATACATGACTCTATGTGCAATGAAAGTTCTAAAGATCTTTTCTTTTTTAAAGATGATTTTTTTTCATATATCTTGAATGTTAAGGAAATATTTGAACTCATTAATATTTACATAATATTGGTAACATGTAAATTGTGCTTTCTTCATGGCCTAAAAGCACAACCAAAGAATCTCAGAATTTTGAAGTGAGAAAAATTCTTTTGTTATAAGGGTCATTTTGCAATGGAAGACAAATTTGACTCTATCAATGATCAAATTCCTAAATTTAGGTGACAACTGCTTTATCCTGACCAATTGTTCCTAAAACACAACAAACATAACAAATACAAACAAAACTATTCTAGAACTTTCTGGCAGGAACTTCGCTGCTCTGCAACTCTTATTTTTGTTGTTAAGCAAATAACAAATTATAATCTAATACAACTTTTCAACTTAAAAAGCAATGAAACAAACCATATTTTTAATATATAGATTTTTCAAATAAAAATTACTATTATATTATTTTTCAATATTAGATTTAACATGCTATAATAGTAAATTTAATATTAGTTATATGAATAAGATTCAAAATTTTGAAATGATTTTATTTTTTAAATTTATTTAAAATTAATTCTTAATAAAAATTTATAAATTATTAAAACCTTATTAATAAATTATAAGTTATTTTCCAAATAAATTCATTTTAAAAAATTACTTTTAATGTTTAAAGATATGATATTTCCAAGTTCAAATTAAGAATCTATGTTTCACATCACACAATTGCACAACCAATAAAAAATATATGAAAAAACAAGATACATAGGAGAGTATTAAGAGAAAGATTAGACAAAAAATAGTAAACATAAAGTCTAAAAACATAATGCAACAAAAGAGTAATAAAAGAAAATAAGTAAATAAATAAATAAAAATAATGTGGGAGGTGATTTAAGGAAAAAATAGTAAGAAAAAAATTATAACAAAAATTAGAATAATATTAAAATAAGAATTCAAGATAGGCATGTGAATGTTATAAAATATTATAACAATTATAAAAAATGAGTTACAATCAAGTATAATTAGGAGTAGGGAAAAAAATGAAAAGTAAAGAGAAAAATACAAGATGATATAAAGAGGCTTGGATAAAAATAAATGAAACATGTAATACCCCTCCGTTTTGCTTCTTGTTCAAGTTGCTTTATGCTATGTTTGGTTGCAGTTACTTTGATACTAGATACATTTTGTTATGATGTTTTGATCATTACTATTGAATGACAACTATTATTGTGAGAAGTAGTTATCTAATTATTGTTTCACATGCATTATGGATTAATGATGTTGTAGAGTTAACATGAGATATTGTTATAAGATTATTAGAATTATGATGGAAGTGTCAGTTTTGATGAATGTATGGGTGAAGAGGACAAGTTCGCATCACTTGCTTGCGAGCGCCCTGTGAATCCGTAATTCCTTCTTCACGGTGTGTATTATATGCTGGATATATTATATGATGTTGTTTACTTGGTTGCAGGATTGCAGGTACATGACACCGACTCCACCTGGTTTCACAGGTTTGAGCGTGTTGATCCAACGGTTAAGTTGAATAGGAGATAGTAGTTAGGTAACATGTGTCAAGTTTACACCCTAGCCTTAGTGTGTCGTCAGTTGTGTGTGTCGAGTCATTGTCTGCCTTGCTTTGATGTTATTTAATTCTGAAGAATTCTTGATTTGTAAATAGATATTTAGAATAATTTCATTTAATCATGTTGATGGTTATTTAATTTAAATAATGCAATGTGGATAAAAGTTTATATTTAAATTAATTAATTATATTTAGTTTATTTAATTAATTAAATTTGATCCAAGGGGTTGAATTTATTTATTAAATAATTAAATTAATTAATTAAACGTGATGCAAGAGAATGAAAGGAAATAAAAGAATTAAAATTAAATTTGGAATTTAATTTCAACGTGTGGGAATTAAATTGGAAATTGTAATTAAATTTTTATTTGAGAAATTAGTTGCAACTTTGGAAATTAATTTATTATTTGAAATTGCATTTTAAATTGAAATTGAAATTGAAATTGAAATATTTAATTTGCATGTAATGTGAATTAGGGTTGTAAAAATTGAAATTGAAATATCTAATTTGCATGTAATGTGAATTAGGGTTGGATTAGGTATTTTTGATTTATAAAGAATACATGTTTTAATTTTAGGGCAAAAAGTTTTTAGAAAAATACATTTTTACAGCAGGGAAGAAATTTTGGAAAAATTGCACAAGGGGTTGAAAAAAGTTTGATTGTAGAATTGATTGAAGGAAATATTGTTTGCATTTGTTGGAGTTTGGATTGGATTCATTGGAGGATTGAAAAAAATTCAGGAAATCTTTGGAGGAGGCTTGCATCAGAAATTCATCTCTTCCTGTAGCTTCTTGTACCAAGTTTTCCTCTTTGTGTTTTATTGTTCTTGATTGTTTTTCTTTAAAATAGTAGTGATTAAAGATTTGTTTGTTAAATCTGTTTTAGAAAATAAATTTGATATTAAAAGAAAAGAATTAAATAAATTTACAGCCTTTGCTTGTGAAAATTCTTGAGTGAAAATTGTGAAAACCTCAGTTGAATTTAAACTATTTGGGGAAATAGATTGTGTTGTTATTGGAAATCAAACATAGAGATTGAACAATGCATTTAGAATGATTTTAGAAAATAAAACCCTCTGTTTATTATTAAAAATCGGATTTTAAAATCTGCAGGATAGTTATAATTTTCATGGTAAAATGGTCTGGTTGCGTCGCCTATAACTTCACTTACACAAACTGGGTTGTCAGGAAATTTAAAGGGTTATTGCATTTTGAAATTTTCTTATCCCTATCAAAAAATCACAAATACCCAGATCGTAGTTTTTGAGTTAAGCTTGAAACATGAGAATGTTGTTAAGTTATTTTCCCATGGCTGCTCTGAAAATAAAATAATAATAAATTGATATTTATAAATATTAATATTTTATGTATTGTTATTATAATATTAAAGTATTATATTTATTTATATTACTTTAAATAAAATTTGTATATTATATTAGTGGAATTAAAATTATAAACGTATGAGAAATTATTGTTTATTTTAAAATGGCATGTTAAAGTTTTATTGGAGGAGTTAAATATTTGATTTAAAGAATCCATATTTTAAAATTTAATTGTGGAATTTAAATTCATGTGTAAAAAGTCCAATTATTAATTTGATTTAATTGAAAAATAATATTTATATTTTGGAATATTGATGATAAAGGATATTTTATTTTGAATTAATCAATTTGATATTCTGTAAAGAATAGAAGATATGTTAATGATTAAATATATTTAAATATATTAATTTATATTTAGTATATATATATTGAAGGTATATGTCCATTTGAGAGAATAAATAATATTTTATATTATTTTATTCTGTTGTTTGCAAATTGGGTATTATTAGTGTTCTAAAAGAAATGATTAGTATGTGTAGAAAATGTATAGAGAAAGATATTTTTTAATTGAAGTAATTATTTGATTTAAAAGGAAATATTTATTTTGTTAATATGATTGAAGAAAATATATTGAGATGTATATATATATATCTGTGAGTATTTCCAATTAGTATTTACCTTGTTTTATTTAAGTGCGTGTAGTTTAGCTTTGCATGAAGAGTTTAAAAGATAAGTTTTGAATGTATGGTCAAATTGATAAGGAAAAAGATATTTAAATATATTGAAGAATTATAGAAATATTTATATTTAAATGTTTGTTTTATTAATGATATTTAATTAGAAACAATATGAATGCATGGTCAAATAGATAAGCCAAAAGATATTTTTATACATTGATGAAATTGAATGTTTTAAATGGATAGTTGAAAAGACATAGACTCCAGATAGAAAATTGAAAAGATTGTTTGCAATAGTGCTAGGTTGCATTAAAAGTAAATTTAGGAACTAACTATATTGAAAAAGGCAAATAGTATTATGTTTTATTTAGTTCCATAGAGTAATCTAGTCATTGTGAATAGAATATTAAAGAATATATGTAATTAAATTTATTAATATATATATTTGGTGTCTATATAATATGGAGCATATATATATATATATATATTAAGTGTAAAATTCATTATCGTATTTTATTTTGATGAGATGCATGCAATATATTATTGAATAGAGATTTTAAAATGGATTGATTAGTGTATATGAAAAATGGTAGAGAAACAATATGTTATTATATTAAAGTGATTGAATGTTTTAAATAGAAAATTGAATGAGATGTAAGATTTGGTTAGGAAATGGAAAGAGTTTACTTGCATAGATTTGTGTCGATTTAAAAGTAAATTAAGAAGTTGTTTTATTGATGAGGCAATCAATTATGTGATTTATTAATTTCTATTTAGATTAATTGAATCATTGTGATTGGATTATGAAAGAGATATGGATTTAGTATATCCAAAAGTAGTATCTTCCTCATGATTATCTTAAAGGATTTAATTCTCTGTATTCAGTAAAGGGAAGTAAGTTTAATTGTTTTAGATTTCCAATAATGAAAAGGGAAATAGAGGTTATGATTATTTTTAGATGATCTAGTTAACATGTCTTTGACTTTGTCAACACTACCTATTGAATGAGTATGGATTTAGGAAATCCAAATATTAGATTTGATTGATGAATTGAATGCTTTTGTTGCTATGTCGTCAAGTTGCATTGTTGGTTTTGGGATTTAGTGTTAGTCCTAAATTATAAGTCTTCCAAAAGAACTTTGAGGATAAGGGTTCTTAAATCTTTATGCCATCCAGTTGTTTTCCCTTGGGTATTGCATGGCGTCTTTTTAGTTTTACCCGATTTTCACGAACAGGGATGTTTGCACCTCCTTCGTTTAGGAGCGGATTATGGGATCCATATCTCCTTGTATGGAGTGACCTTGTTATGTGGTTTCATCTTGTTGCCTCCTATGAAAGGAGTGGACTATGTGTTGTTGCCTCCAAGATGTTTGGAGTGAGATCTTTTGCAATTTATCAACAAATTATTATTTTTGTTTGTGGGCTTCTTACATAAGACAGTATATTTATGTATTTCTTGCAGAGTCTATTCCAATTGATCATAAAAAAAAAAAACTTCCATTACTCTACAATCAACAAAACATGCATATGGGTTCAATTGAGGTTTCTCATGTTTGATCAAGGCCTTATTCAATAAACTTCACATTATAATTTTTATGAGGCTTATAAATGAGTTATCTATTACATAATGGAATAAAAAGACCATTTTTTTATCGTAAGGCATTTTTTGGAGACATTAGGCACCTATAAGAGGACTTAGGACTATATGCTTTCGTTTTCATTTGTGCAAAAAACTATAAAATTTAAGTAGGTTGGTTATACATGACTCTATGTGCAATGAAAGTTCTAAAGATCTTTTCCTTTTTAAAGATGGATTTTTTTCATATATCTTGAATGTTAAGGAAATCTTTGAACTCATTAATATTTACATAATATTGGTAACATGTAAATTGTGCTTTCTTCACGGCCTAAAAGCACAACCAAAGCATCTCATAATTTTGAAGTGAGAAAAATTCTTTTGTTATAAGGGTCATTTTGCAATGGAAGACAAATTTGACTCTATCAATGATCAAATTCCTAAATTTAGGTGACAACTGCTTTATCTTGACCAATTGTTCCTAAAACACAACAAACATAATAAATACAAACAAAACTATTCTAGAACTTTCTAGCAGGAACTTCGTTGCTCTGCAACTCTTGTTTTTGTTGTTAAGCAAATAACAAATTATAATCTAATACAACTTTTCAACTTAAAAAGCAATGAAATAAACCATATTTTTAATATATAGAGTTTTCAAATAAAAATTACTATTATGTTATTTTTCAATATTAGATTTAACATGCTATAATAGTAAATTTAATATTAGTTATATGAATAAGATTCAAAATTTTGAAATGATTTTATTTTTTAAATTTATCTAAAATTAATTCTTAATAAAAATTTATAAATTATTAAAACCTTATTAATAAATTATAAGTTATTTTCCAAATAAATTCATTTAAAAAAATTACTTTTAACGTTTAAAGATATGATATTTCCAAGTTCAGATTAAGAATCTATGTTTCACATCACACAATTGCACAACCAATAAAAAATATATGAAAAAACAAGATACATAGGAGAGTATTAAGAGAAAGATTAGACAAAAAATAGTAAACATAAAGTCTAAAAACATAATACAACAAAAGATTAATAAAAGAAAATAAGTAAATAAATAAATAAAAATAATGTGGGAGGTGATTTAAGGGAAAAATAGTAAGAAAAAAATTATAACAAAAATTAGAATAATATTAAAATAAGAATTCAAGATAGGCATGTGAATGTTATAAAATATTATAACAATTATAAAAAATGAGTTACAATCAAGTATAACTAGGAGTAGGGAAAAAATTGAAAAGTAAAGAGAAAAATACAAGATGATATAAAGAGGCTTGGATAAAAATAAATGAAACAAAATCCATAAAATGTCATAAAATAAAAGAAAATAATATCTCATATCTAGAAACTAAATACTTACCTTGACACAAACCATAACCAATGCATAGTACATGTTGTAAGCACTTTATTAAAGAAAACATTGACCATTTTATAAAAATCTCATGTGCTACCATACATAATTAGATGTGGCAATGAATACAAATAATTACAACACAAATTTAACTAATATTGAAATTTAATCTTGTTAAATAATTATTTTTTATTTTTTATTTTTTTGAATATTTATTAAGGTTAGGGTTATAATTACTAATTTTAGGGTTATAACCTTTATTTTATAATATTTTATAATATTATGATATTATTATTTTATTATAATTAAAAAATCATTAGAATTAAGATTAGGTTTAGGTTTAGGGTTTGTGTAACGCCCCGCCATGCAACCCTTGAGGATGTTGCAAACAACTACTTAAACAAGCAATTTTTTTTGTTTAAGTCCAATTAATATACAAGTTCGCTTCCCAATGCAACCATCCCCTAAGGTTACAAGACTGAGATAACTTAAAAACCCACAAACAACATAAGTGAATCCATAACATTTATTTACTTAATAAATTAAGAACGCATACATTCCATACAAGATAAATTACATCAAAGCATAATAGATAACTTTCAATCTCATTTATCCATAATTAAATATTACAATTACAGCTCTCATTCCTCGAATGAGGCAAGTCCAATAATAAGGTTAGAGTTACAACTTCCACCTCGATAACAAATGAGGGGTAAAATATAACAATATCAACTGAAATGAAAAAATGCAAGAACTGAAACTGAATCCCACGAGCTCTCCAACTGGAAGTCTCGTTCACATTAATATTGTTTCATTTTGCAAAGGAGATATTGTTATCTTAAAATGATATATTTGAATTGAAGGTGTAAATGTTATTTTATTGTTAATTAAGAGCAATTAGGAAATTAAATATTGAGTCTTAATTTAAAAGACATGTTTTAATTCAGATTACTGAATTCAATAGAGTACTGAATGTAATGAGGAAATGGGTTTAGTGAACCCAAAGTAGAATTTAAATTCTTGTCTCGTTGCTTGCCTTGAGTGTGAACTGTTCCTGTTATCATTTGGGGATTTGGATCATAGAATTCGTCAAGTCTTCCAGATGAGGATCTTATTTTATGTGGGTTGTTGTATTATGTTAGTCACTTTGTTTTGCATCCCTTGGGTAGTGCATTAAGTTTTGTCATTGTTATTACCCGGTTTCTACGAATGGGGATGGTTTGTACCTCTTGTGTAAGGAGTGGATTATGTAATTTGTGCCTCCTTGTAAGGAGTGGTTTTGTTATTGTTGTTACCTCTAGTGTTTGGAGATGGATTTATCTTATGTCACCTCCTGAGAAAGGAGTGGTCGTGTTATCTTGTTTGTTGCACTTTGGTACCCTTGGTGTTTGGATGGTATGTGTGTTGTCAAGTAGAAGAGTGGCTTTCATAGGGGCCAGAGCCCGAAAGAGGTAAAATGGGTAACCTTCAAAGGTGGTTTAATCAAGTGATAACTAAAAAAAAACTTAGAAGATTAGGTGGTACTTCTCATTAATCAAGATAATTATGCCTCACTCATAGACACAAGGGCTCATTTAGACTTGGGATGAGTGGGAAGGCCTGGAATGGCAAGGTCATCTATCTTGTCTATACGAGAAATATTTGATTCCACATGAGTGAGTATGGGGGCTGGGATTCGATAGAGGCCACCAAGATAACCCATAGTGGGGGCTGGAGCCTAGGAAGAATCCCAAAGGATAACCCATGATGAGTTGTGTGATGAAACTTTGTCTAGGACAATAGTTGGTATTTGATTTGGTGGGTATGGTTTCTTTAACATACCTGATGTGACCACAATTGGTATTTGATTTGGTGGGTATGGTTTCCTTAACATACCTGATGTGACCATAGTTGGTATTTGATTATTATGGGTATGGTTTCCTTAACATACCTGATGTGACCATAGTTGGTATTTGATTATTATGTGTATGGTTCTCTTAACATACTTGAGCTATTTTTTTATCTAGAATCAATGTGACCATGTAGAGTTATACTTGTGTTGTACTCATGATGCTCTTGAGTTGTACTTGTATTGTACATGTGATTGGTTGTTTCAGTTTGGTTCAGTTTGGTGTTAGCCTATGTCTAGAGGTAGATGGTCTTGGCTAGGATTCCTTGTTACTATCTCCTAGTACGGGGGGCAGGCCTTTGGGTTCCACTTGGTTGGGTGGTGTGCACCTAAATCCATTGGGCTTTCTTCATGTTCATGTGAATGAGACTTCCAGTTGGAGAGCTCATGGGATTCAGTTTCAGTTCATTCATTTTTTCATTTCAGTTGATCTTGTTATATTTTACCCCTCATTTGTTATCGAGGTGGAAGTTGTAACTATAAACTTATTATTGGACTTACCTCATTCGGGGAATGAGAGTTGTAATTGTAATATTTAATTATGGATAAATGAGATTGAAAGTTATCTATTATGCTTTGATGTAATTTATCTTGTATGGAATGTATGCATTCTTAATTTATTAAGTAAATAAATGTTATGGATTCACTTATGTTGTTTGTGGGTTGTTAAGTTATCTCAGTCTCGTAACCTTAAGGGATGGTTGCATTGGGAAGCGAATTTATATATTAATTGTACTTAAACAAAAAAAAAAATTGCCTGTTTAAGTAGTTGTTTGCAACATCCTCTAGGGTTGCATGGCAGGGCATTACAGTTTGGGTGAATGTTAAGATTGAGATTTGAATTAAGGTCAGAAGTAGAGTGAGAATTATACACATAGATAAGAAATGTTGTAATAAAGAAAAAAGTGTAATTAAAAATCAAGGAAGAAAAAAAATGAACCCAAATTTAGATAAAAAGAGATCTAATCAAAATATACTATAACTTTAATCCTATTAAATAATTATTTTGAAATATTTTAATTTAATGATTATATATCGAAGTTACTATTATAATTATTAATTTTAGAAATATAATTGAAATAATTAATTAGAACCTTAATTTTATAATAATAATTATTAATATTATAATTTTAAACCTACTTATTAGTATTATAATTAAAAAAATATTAAAATTATGGTTAGGGTTAGGGTTATGGTGAAGGTTAAGGTTGGGATTAGAAATAGGGTAAAAAGTAGAGTTACAATTATAGTTATAACCACAGTTAGTGTTTGGGATAGAGTTATGTTTACAATCAAGGTTAGGGTTATGTCAGAGTCATAAGAAAATTATGGTTAGAATTAAGGTTTAAAAAAAATGGTTAAAATTAAGGTTATGGATAGGGTTACAATTATGCTTAAAGTTAGGGTTGGTGTTTCAATTAGGGCCAAAATTGAATGCAGATTAGGGTTAGGGTACAATTAAGATTATGATTAGGGATAAATTAGGGTTAGGTATAAGGATCAATTATGGTTGCTATTAAATCTACCAAAAAACTTATGGTTATTATTAAGATTAGGGTTAGGGTTCAATTAGGGGTTAAACTTATGGTGTTAGGATCATCAAACTTTTATCCATTAGCATCTTCAATCTTTATATTATTATTCTTTTCCTTCTCATTTTGCATGTTAAATGAAAAACCTTGGTTTTAATACACCTTATTTAAGTCATTTAATCCTTGATTTTTGTCTCCAATATATTTATTCAAAACTATAGACACCATCCAATTGAACTATGAGATTCCTCTCTTCTTCTATTAGGATGTAAGAAAAATCATTTGAGAGGTCTTTTTGGATCTTATCCATTCTACTTTCTAGGAGATTCTTTCTTTGAAAAGGTTTCTAAAGATTTGGATATTCCACTCTTTCAGTCTAAGTTTTATGAATTTTAACTTTATGTTGAGCATGCACATCTTAGTGCGATGATCAACTGTTTGGGTGAGCTAGGAGTCAGTGACAACCATTTCGAAGTTTGGGTTTTCCAACTACACTTTTTCAAACTTGAAAGACACTCTTCTAGGGAATTTGTCCTTATCTATGAGCTAGTAATTCAAACCAACTTTAAATAGGGTTATGATTAGGGTTCATATAGCTTTATGGTTAGGGTTAAGCTTCAATTTGAGTTAAGGTTCAATTGATTAAAAATAGGTGCCTTGAGAAGGATATATCTCAGTGTACTTTACATATATTTCTAAAATATAGGCATGCTAGTTGATTTGTTACAAAAGAGTTTACATATATTTTATTTTTCAATTGTTTTTAGAAGACATTTTTTTTTATTAAGAAGATTAAATTATTAATTATTAATTATAAATAAATAAGATTCATCAATAAATATGTATTAATTTTGTGATATCTTTTTTTATGAAATTAGTGTATAGTAAATTTTTTCATATTTATAGTGTTTTTTAATTTTTAATTTTACTTTTAAATAATTATTTAGGATGCCTCGCCCAATCTTAAATTTTGAAAATGAAGAAAAACGAAGAGAATATGCTCAAAATTACATGAGATAAAGACATGAATAAATGAATAATTTACAAGAAGAAGAATATATCGTGTACGAGAATCTGAAGATGAGCAATACATATTAAGA